>JAGKRZ010000013.1:0-137905 GCA_020002355.1 Intubia oerlemansii | reverse complement strand
TTTTTTTTTTTTTTTTTTTTTTTTTTTTTTTTTGCCCATTGTGCCATCACAGTGTTCCAGTATACCAACTGCTGCTGTGTTGCCATTATCTTTTTTATCATTTTTCTCCTTTCACACTTTTACCGTTTTACCGCGCTCTCTCTCTACCTTTTTGTAACGGGTTTTTCTCCCCCAATCGCCATTGTCTGTCTCCTCTGTTTCTACGCCTCTCTGCCGATCCTTTTTCCCGAAACGCCCCTCTCCCACATGTCGTCGCCATTGACTGTGCCATCGCCAACGTGAGGGAGAGAGCTCGACGAGAAACATCGAGCCACAAGACCACCATCCATTCGAAAGACGACAAACCGACGACGGGGCGAGTCCCGCGCAACGACCGAAGGAACTCAAACCACTCGTGCTTTTTCTCGCTCCCTGCAAGCCGCTCTCTGGAGGGCCCGTCTGTGCGTTTGTGTGACCTTGCTTGGTCTGTGCTTTGCTTTCCTTGCCGGGCCGTGGGCTGTTTCTCCCATCTGCAGCAGCTTCGGAGAGAGCGAGAGAGAGCTTTCTGTTTCTCGTCTCTGTGTGTCTCTCTTCTCGATCCAACATTCTGAGAGCATCCCGAGAGCGCCATTATCGACCCCTTTCTACTCTCTCCATTGATCATCATCGACGTCATCAACATCAACATCATCCTCATCTCACCTCCCATCACATGCCGACATGGACTCGGCGTCCGCGCCCCTGGCCGACTACTTTTGGATCGCCGGCATAGACACGATTGTCTACCAGGATCCGCCGCAGCCGCAGCAGGTCGACGAGACCATTGACGAGACCATTGACGAGCACGATGAGCACGACGACTTGGCCTCGTCTGTGGCGGCAGCAGCGTCATCAGCGGCAGCAGCGGCGGCAGCAGCAGGAGCCAACGGCGATGCCTCCAGAACAGGCCGCTCGTCGCGAATAGCCGCCCGCAACTCGCGGCAGAGCTCGGCCAACCGTCTCTCCAAGCTGTCCCTCGAGAACCGAAACAGCACCATCAGCAGCACTGTCGGCAATGTCAACGGCAGCGAGAACCGCTTCTCCATCCAGTCGTATGAAGATCTCGACAGCAGCACGCGCAGCAACCGCAGCAGCGCCACCATCAAGGCGCCTCTTGCGCCAGCCGCCGGCAACGATTCTACAACAACAATAACAACCTCCTCCGCCTTCAAGAGCGACTTTGACTTTGACCAGATGCTCGTCAAGTTTGCCCTGGAACGCGAAAACTTTCTCGAAGACCTCAGCTTCAGCGCCGGCGCCAAGCTGCAAACACGTGCTCCCATGATCACCCCCATCAACAAGCTTCGCGAAGACGCTGCGGCCGATGCTGCTTCTGCTTCTGGCGGTGCCGGCGGAGGAGGTCTTGTGGGCGGTCGCAAGAGTCCCATGCGCAGCATCCGCGGCAGCATCAAGGGCAGCATCCGCCGCAAGCTCAGCTTCCGCGACATGAACAGCAACGTCCGCAGGCCGGGCAGCAGCGCCATGGGAGGAGGTGGTCTGGGTGGTCTGGGTGGTGCAGGTGGCGTTGGCGGCGGTATTGGCGGCGGTATCGGTGGCAGCAGCAGTTCTGGCGGCATGAACGGCGGCCATGGTGGCCTCGGCGGCCGCTCGGCCAGCGTGCGCACCATGACAAAACGCATGAGCAACTACAACTCGGTGATCCCGCCGCCCGAGCCGCTCAACTCGGACCCGGACATGCACCCGCTCAAGCGGCGCTTCGAGCCCGTCCTGCTGGACCGCTACCCTCCGCGCACGGCCCCCGCCGACGAGCTGGCGCGGCGCGGCAAGTTCCCCGACTACGTGCCCATGTTTGCCTTTCCCAACGACATCCAGATCGTCTCGTCCGACGACCGGCCGCGCTCGACGTGGCACGGCTTCACCATGACGTCGGACGACAACGCCAAGGTCTACGGCATTGCCGTCACCATCTGGACCGTGCTGCGCTCCGACACCGCCGACGAGGTCGAGAAGCGCTGCGAGCAGTGGCGCCAGAGCCATATGTCTGACGAGGAGCGCGAGCTGGCCGCCAGCCTGGGCATGCGTCTGGCCGCCGAGCGCGCCCACCTGTCCGAGCTGCTGGCCAAGCTGCCCGGCATGCCCTCGGGCTCGCCCGCGCGCGACGTGCTCGACGACCAGATCAGCACCGTCGAGGAGAAGATTGCCCTGATGGCCGAGATGCTGCGTCCGCTGCGCCACGGCGCCGCCTCCAAGATTGACGGCCTGACCTCGGGCGAGACGGGTCTGTGGGTGCCGCGCGCCTACGGCATCCTGGGCCGCGACCCTTCGCGCATGTCCTTTTGGAAGGAGTGGCTGCGCGCCGTCATCGTGCCCATGACGGACGGCGCCCTGCTGCGCGTGCCGCCCAGCTCGCCCAAGGTCGGCCGCTGGCAGCCGCTCGAGCGCTACGTCGTCAACCTGTGCACCGAAGCCTTCAGCCCCATCGCCTCCAAGACGCAGGTCGAGGTCGGCGTGCGCGAGCTGCGGCTGTATGCGCGCAAGGAGGCCGCCAACGAGCTGCCCGGCGCCCGCAGCATTGATTTGTATGCGCTCTTCCGGTGTCTGTCGCTGGAGAACGTCGTGACGCTGTTCGAGTACGCCATGGTCGAGTCGCGCATTATTTTCCTGTCGTCGCATCCGGCCATGCTGCACCTGGCCTGCCACGCGCTCGCCCACCTGCTCTACCCGCTCAAGTGGGCGAGCATCTTCATCCCGCTGCTGCCCGCGCGCCTGCTCTCTGTGCTGGAGGCGCCCTGTCCGTACATTGTGGGCGTCGAGCGCCGCTTTGAGAACATTGAGCTGCCCGAGGACGATTTCGTGCTGGTCGACCTCGACAAGGACACCATCGAGGCGACGGCGCCGCCGACGCACATGCCGCGCCAGCACCGACGCAAGCTGCTGTCGATCCTGCAGGTGGCTGCGCCGCACCGCATCCGCTACGGCGTCACGCCCGGCCCGCCGCCGTACGCCGTCGAGACCTTCCCCTACGACGCCTTCTCGGCCGAGTCCGAGTCGCTCTTCAACCCGGTGGCCGCGCCGGCCTCGCTGGGCAAGTGGGTGACACAGAACTCGACGGGCTTTGGCGAGCCCGAGCCGCCCAGCGCGCTGCGCACGCCCATCTTCAATGCCTTTGTGCAGCTGCGCCACGAGATGGCGCTGCGGTCGCCGCCGGAGCGGCCGCCGACGGCCAAGTCGGGCAGCCGGACGAGCCCGCCGGCCTCGCTGTCGCCCGTATCGACGAGCTTCCCGCCGCTGCCGCTGACGCCCGTGTCGCGCAACGATTCGGGCTATGCCACGGTGACGCACACGCTGCGCGAGAAGCGGTCGGGCCATTTCGAGGAGAAGTCGCGGCGCAGCTCTTCCTTTGGCATGGCCGACCGGAGCAACAATAACAGTAACAGCAATCACCACCCGATGCACCGGCCGAGTCTACCGTATCTTCACGGCAGCAACAGCAGCAATGGAGTCTCGAGCAATGGCGGCAGTGGCCACTCTCATGGTCTGAGTGTGAGCAGCCATACGCACGGCCACGGCCACGCGCCGAGCATGTCGGTGCTGTCGGTGGATTCGCAGTCGTCGTTTGGTGGTGGTGGTATGGGCAGCAGCACGCAAACAGGAGCCGCGGCGGCTGCTGCGAGTGCCGGTATGGGGACGAGTCCGAGCGCGAGCGCCATTTACGGCGGCGGCGGCGGCGGCGGCGGTGGTTATGGAGGTGGCTATGCTCCCTCGACGTATGCCCCCTCGACGCTGGCGGCGTCGACGATCATGCCCAATATGGTGGTGCAGTCCGTGTACAACACGGACACGACGATGTGGGTAGAGGGCCACTGCTTCCACTGGCGGCGCGAGGAGGCGTCGGCGACGTGCTCCATCTGCGACGAGCGGTCCGACGGCGACGGCCTGTACCGGTGCTCGGCGTGTCGCACGCTGGCGCACAACCGGTGTCTGGGCTACGTGTCGATTGTCTGTCCCGAGGCGTTCTCGCCCGACAAGGTGCGGGCGGCGTTTGTGCGGTGCATGTCGAGCATGCTGTACACGTACCGCAAGTACCTGGGCCGGCCGAGCAAGGAGCAGCGCGCGGCGGGACGCATGTACGCCTTTGACCACGACGGGTTTGTCAAGAGTCTGCCCTACGACCAGCAAGAATATGCCATGATGCTGCGGAATACTCAGGGTAAGTGAGAACAAGAGAGAGAGAGAGAGAAACGGGTTTCGTTCGAAATGGACCCTCGCTAACAACCCAGCATTTAATGAATTCATTCATGAGAGGGAGACGACAGCACCTGGCCATTCATCGATCCGCCTGTTTGACGAGATCATCCTGGCCAAGAAGGCCCGCGGCCGCACCGGTCTCAGCGGGCTCGGCAACCTGTCGCGGCTGTCGAGCATCAAGGCCTCGCACGGCATCCCGTCGTCCATGTCGTCGGGCTTCTCGGGCCTCTCTAGTCTGTCCTCGTCGGCCAGCGCTCGCAATATGATGCGCGTGCCGTCGTACCTCGGCGACACGTCCGACCACATCTGGCGCACGGCCTCGGTGCCCGTGCCGAGCTCAAAGTTCAACGGCGACTACCGCGCCGTCACCACGCGCATGCCCTCCAAGCTCGACCCCTCGTTTATGAAGGAGCCGCGGTCCATCCAGGGCGTCCCGCGACAGGAGCAGCGCGGCTCTCGTCACCTCATCCGCAAGCAGGTCGCCAGCATGCTCGGTCCTCCCGCGCCCGTCGGCGGCAACGGCAATGCCCTGGCGAGCTTGAGCACCCCGGGAGAATTCATATAAGATCTTCTCCCTCCTCCACTTTCCTTCCAATATGCGGACATTTTTCTCTCTCCCCCCCCCCTTGACTTGTCTGCTGTATACATTATTGTGCATTTTTTTTTCCTCAACTCGGTTCTACTCCTTTTTTTGTTTTTCCAGCGTGATCTTGCCATCATTTTTGTCTTTTTTTTAGTTTTCTTACCCTCTTTGTTTTTCTTTTTTTCTTCTGGACCTTGACAACAACAAAAAAAGGGCGTTTTTTTCTTTTCTTTTCTTTTCTTACTCTTCTCTTTCTCTTGCTTTTTGCCAGCCTCTTTTTATCTCTCTAATTGCATTTCTTTCAGTGTTTTTTTGCTTCTTTTTTTCATTAGAGTTGCAGAGTATGCTTTGAATAAGAATACCGTGGGAGATGTCAAGCAGGAGAGAAAAGACCATAGGAAAGATAGAGAGAGATACCAGAGAGATAGAGAAAGCACAGGGAGCCTCAAGCATACCTCTCGCATCGTACCACATAACCAAGAACATCCCATCATAACAAGGTATATTTGAATCACGCCATGCAATAAAAGGTATCAAAGAACAAGGAATGGAAGAAAGAGAAGAAGAGAATAAAACAAAAACACCATAAGCTTCCCACCCTCCCCAAAAGAAACATGTCCTGTTATTGCCCTCCTGACGGCCGGTTGCTGTACTTTGGCACGCGCTCGTACGCATTCGGACTCGGCCGGCGTGGTTCCTTGCCCTTTCCTTTGGATTCCTTGCCGTGATCGTGATGATGGGAGTGATGCGAGTGGTCGTGTGCTCGCTGCCCTCGCTGTCCTCCCCGTCTTCGAGACTGATCGGCATCGGCACGCGCGGCTCGTCCGCCATCCGAGTCGTTGCCCCCATCCGAGTCGGAATCAGAGCTAGAGTCAGAATCCGACCCCGACGAATCATCATCGCTCGACTCGTCGACGCCGCGCGGCCGATGGTAGATGCAGCACACCTTGCTGCTCTTGCGGCCCATGCCCTCGTTGTCGACGACGTCGTCGGCCCACTGGACGCTGCGGCCGTTGTTCTGAGCGTGGCCGTGCAGGCGAAGCAATGTGGACGACTCGGGTTGTTGTGTCTGTGTCTGCGTCTCTGTCTGTGTCTGTGAAGGAGTTTGTGTTTGGCTTCGCGAGGGGGGTGCCGAGGACGAGGAAGACCCCGCGGCGGCGGCCGACTGCGCGGCGCCTATCGAGATGGGTGCCATGGTGAGAGGCGAACAAGAGAGAAATGTGTTTCAACAAGGAGTCTTTGTCGGGCGATATGTTGGCTGGGAGAAAGAGTGATTGTTGACGTGATGAGGTTTTGCCACGATGGGTTGTGAACTTTTTTTGTGTTGATTGGGGAAAATGATGGCCAATGTGCTTACCAAAGCCGCTATTTTGGCTACTCCAGGTACGAATAGGCGGAAGAGCCCCTTCTAAGAATGTAGCCTAAAATAGCACCTATCAAGGTACCATTTTAGGGGACCTCGGCGCCCAAGGGGCAAAAAGGAAACAACAGTAAAAGAAACCTGGGTGAGTACATGTTCTTGTACCTGCCCGATAGGTATCTGCGGCCTGTGAATATAGTGTGCCCCGCCTACGTCATTTTCTACCTAAAAGAGAATACACAACCCCAAAAGTTGCAGAGTCAAACAACACTACAAACACAGATTGCAAAAGCAGTTTTGCATGCGCGTATACGGGGGTATGATCATGAAGTTTATTGATTTTCTTTCTATATAACATAATTTCATACAATCATGGGAGATGTGTGTTTTTGTATCAGTCAAGGATTGTGGCACGTGACCATCTGAGATCATCAAGAGGCGGCAGCCTTTCTCTTCTCGTCCTTGTCGCGACGCTTGGCACCCTTCATGCTCTTGCGCGGACGGGCTCGCTGGCTCTTTTTCAGCATGGCCTTTGTGGGCTTGGCCATGAGCCAGGCGTTGAGCGGACGGCGGGTCGCAACAAACTTGCCGTGGGGCGTGTAGACGTCGATGATGGGCCAGTTGTATTCTTCTGTTTCGGTGGACGAAGAAGGCGTAGATGGACGGTTCGGTGTCAAGCCCCAGTCGTCCTCGTCGATGGTTGCAGTGGGTTCCGACGGTTCAGACGGCGTCTGGGAAACAGGGTTCGAGGTCTCCTCCATCTCTTCCGGCTCGGACAGGTCCAGCGACTGCAGAATCTCTGGCTCGCTGTTGCGGTCTCTCTTTTCTCTGCGGTCTCTCCTCTTTGGCTCATTCTTGAGCTGCCGCAGACGCACCTGGGCGACAATCTCGATCCAGCCGACGCCCTCGATCAGCAGGTCGGTGGCGACGACGCGGTAGGGCAGACGGTCGACGCTGAGGTTGATGGCGTCCTTGCGGGTCAGCGGGCCGGTGCGCTGCTTGGTGACGTCGTACTTGAGCTGGATGCCACCGGCGTGCTGGATGGTGGCGCCGGTGCCGGGCACGGCGATGTTTTCGACGTTGAGCTCGGACGTCTGCGTCTGGATCTCGACGGCCTTGGCGGTCATGGTGCGGTGCTCGTGCAGCGGCGTGAAGTTGTAGGTCAAGAAGACGACGTCTGGGGTGCGCGGCGTAATGCGGATGAGGCCGCCGAGCAGCAGCGACTGCCAGGGCCCCTTGAGGACGACCTGCTCGGGCTGGACGCGGCTCTTCATGACCAGCGCGTCGTGGTGGGCGGGCTGGACGTGGTCGGCCAGGGCGCTGCGGGCGAGGCCGGGCAGGTCGATCAGCTCGCCCTTGCCGCTGCCAAAGGGGATGCGGATGGGCGACGCTGTCGTGCCGGGCAGCGCCGAGACGACGGGCATCTGCGGGTAGTTAATCTCGGCGGGTTTGGGCGGGAGTAGGAGAGCGGTGTCGTCAGCCATGTCATCAGCCATGTTGTCAGTGATGTTGTCAGTGATGTTGTCAGTGATGTTGTCAGTGATGTTGTCCACCTCGACACTCTGCTGTCGCCCCTCCTCTCCATCTCCCTCTCCATCATCCGCCGCCGCTCCCGCCCCCCTCAACTCCTTAATCTTCTTCTTCTCGTCCACTACCTTGTCCATGCGCCCCTTGGGGAACACGTGGTGCACCAGGTAGCTCTTGCCGACGTTGGCCTTGCCGACCAGCCAGTTGGCGCCGCCGCGCTTCCAGATCTCCTCCTTGAGCTCGGGCGTCCACCAGTTGCGCCGCGCGCTGACACAGCGCACATTGCCCAGCCGCACATCGCGGCCGGAGCGGCCGAGGGCGTCGCGCAGCGTCTCGCGCAGCCACGGCATCAGACGGTCGACCTGGTCGCGGCGCGGGGCCAGCAGATCGGCGCGCGTCACGACGAAGCTGATCTCGGTCAGGCGGTTGGCGTAGAAGCGGCCGT
This sequence comes from Intubia oerlemansii, assembly GCA_020002355.1. Classification (NCBI taxonomy): domain Eukaryota; kingdom Fungi; phylum Ascomycota; class Sordariomycetes; order Ophiostomatales; family Ophiostomataceae; genus Intubia; species Intubia oerlemansii. Next base: position 129,763 of record JAGKRZ010000013.1, on the reverse strand, counting down.
GGCGCGAGCGGCGGTTGCGCGAGCGCAGGGGCATGGAGTCAAGCAGCTCGTGGATGCGCGGGAGCAGCGACATGGGGAAGTCGGCGGCGTCGAGGACGTGGTAGACGTGGTTGTACTTGTACGGCGACTCGTCAATGGTCTCGCGGATGGCGCTGATGTCGGGGTGGAAGATGGGCGCGCCGCTGTGGTGGTGCACGAGGTCGTGGCAGCGGATGCAGAGGATGTCGTGGGGGGAGGGTGACGACGAGACGACATCCTTTGCTTCTGCTTCATCCTTGCCATCCTGCCCCTCCCCCTCCCCTTCTTTCCCTCCCTCCTCTTCGGGAAGCAGTATGCGGCCAAGATGCACATCTTCATGGCCCTCGGTCTGCTCCAGACGACGCAGTGCCGCCCGGACCACCTCGTCCTCCGCTCTCGTGCGCATCTTGCGCACCTGCTTGTCCTCGACCAGGCCGAGGTAGGCCCTTGTTGACTGTCGTTTCAAGTCAAAGTATCCGGGCTGGTCGGGATGGTCTGTCTGCGAAAAGGCGCCGCAGCCGGGGCATTGCAGGGGCAGGCGTCGAGCTTCTGCGGGGGAAAGAGTTTGTGTAATGTGCGTGTCGTGGTGATTGCTGCCACAACTTTGGAGACTCTCGTCATGCTGATCCTCACGATGTCCACGATGCTCATGATGCTCATGATCTTCAACGGCAGCGTGGATCGGCGCAGCTGCTGTCGACGAGCAGCGCTTCTGCAGACTAGAATGCTGCAACCATGGTGCATGCCGCAGCCGTCGGCCAGCAGTTATCGGTAGTTGCTGTGCCGGTGCTCTCTTTGCCACAGACGATGCTGCCGCCGCTGTTGGACACAGAAACGATGGCGGGACACGCGACAGGCCTGCGCTCGCAGTCGTGTCAAGGCAAAAGACCGCCTTGAGCCATGTTTGCGAGGCTCCCCTGCCCGGAGGCATACTTGTCGATTGGGGAGGGGCGGAGGGCAAGAAAAAAGAGGTGTACGACAGAGATGTTGTCGAAAGGCAGGTCTGTGACGTTGGAGATTGTTCCCCCCAAAAAAAATACCTAAAATAAAAAAATAAATTCTCTTGTCAAATTTCAATCGCCTATAAGTGGCACGTGACACTCTGACCATGCTCCACTGAAACTTTTTTGAACTTTTCATTTTCTTCGGCGCAAGATACATAGGTACATACCTTGTAACAAGAGTGCTGCTAGCACCCGCAGAATAGCGTGCTTTTTACTGCCGCGCCGAATTGGAGACGGAGAGCCCCAAAAAAATCGACGACGACGACAACGAAACGCACGACACGCAGGAACCACGGCGACGAGGCCAGAGTAGGCGACACGAGACAACATCCCACCCCCCCTTTGGGAACTACCTCTTTTCCTTTCTTTCCCCCATTGACCCGCGCGCCCCGGCAGCAGGGCGCAATCCACAGCCCAGCATGGTTGGCGTTCTCCGCCGCATGAACCGGCTCAAGACTGTGAGCAAAAAGCCCCCGGATTCCGAGAGAGAGGACGGAAGATGAAATTGTGTGAGAGATGAGGATGGAATGTGGCTAACAATGTGTGTTTCTCTCCCCCGAATATAGCAGGTATGATCGTCCCGCGACAAACCCCCCCTGGAGCGACAACCGACGACGGAACGATGACGATACTCCGAAGGAAGAAGAATTATATATTGTCAGGAAAGAGAAAGAAAGAGACAGAAAATGGGAAACTGACTCTGTTTCAAAAAATAGCTGCTTGATATCCGTCACGGCCCGGGAGCCGCCATGCTCCCGTCCAATGTCACCAGAATCCACCTCGAGTTTTCCAAGCGGTGGAATGATGGACACTTTGGTCCAAGGTGGGTTGAGGGGACGATTCTTTAGCTCTAGACATTTTTTCTGACTTTTTCAGAAAATTCTGGCAGACATGCCTTCCGCGGCTCAAGTTTTGGAACCCGGCCGTGCCCATGATCGTCAACCGCGTCCCCGAAACATCAGGCCCGGCCACCATGACCATCTTCTTCCGCAAGACCAACGTCGTCGGCCCCTCGCCCGTCTCGGCCGACAACCAGCCCAGCAGCTCCTTTGTCGGCTCGTCCAAGTTGCCCGAACCGACCGCCGACGAGCGCGTCGTCACCCTCGACATCAAGGGCCTGCACTCGGACGCCATCCTGCAGCACCTGCTAGCCAAGACCGAGGCCGTGCCGGTGACGCCGACGGCGCAAGAAGTCGAGGAGATGCGCGAGGTCCAGGAGCGCGCCGAGCGTGCCGATGCGGACCGCGAGGTCATGGCCAAGTACATGTACGAGCAGCGGCGTGAGAAGGCCATTCTCGAGCAGGCCAAGAGCGAAGCGGCAGCGCTGAAGCAGGCTCTGTAAAGGGGGAAGAATTGGGTGAGGGTGATCCCAAAAAAAAATAAAATATACGAGAAAAGGATATGCAATGATAAGAAAAAAAGGACAAAAGGGAAAATGGGAACAAAAAAAAAAGAACAAAAACTAGAAAAAGGAAGCGGCACGGCACGCCGTCTGTGTACATATATTGATTTTTTTCATACGTATTGGCATCTGGATAAAAAAACATCTCCATACGACCTCACGTTTTTCCATAGGTTGTCATGTAGGGGCATCGAGTAAAGTATTGTGTCAAAACGGCATGAGTTATTAATGGAATGGAACAAGGTAGGTGTGCTGTTCTCTTTGCAAATAACACTTCTCTCAATAATGATGCTGTACTTTAATTGTTTCTATCATGCCAGAGAATCCCTTGCGCCTGTTGGTATGCAGTCTTGCGTTTGCAAAAAAGAGAAAGAATAAAATGTCGAGGACGACAGGAAAAGTAGGAAGAAAAACAACAAAAAAAAGGAGAGCATGCCACCAACAACCATTCTGCCCCCCTGCCTACTTCAACCCAAATCCTTCACTCTCATTCACTGCTCCCCACAACTTTTGCTCCAGACTCGCCTTGGAGCTGTACACATACAGCGTCAGCATATTGAAGCACGTCCGTGCCGTTGGGAATCGGCCCGTGTCCGGTCCCAGACACAGAATCCGGATGGCCATGGATGCCGGCCCCGTCGCCGGAATGCGGTCGCTGCCCGTGATAAACATGAGCAGCTTGCGCTGCTGCGCCGGCGACGCCTCCTCAAAGATCTGCCAGAACCAAACAATCGTCGGCTCGTGCTCGACCGTCGGCTTCTTCTTGCCCGGCCAGTTCTCGTACGTCGCCGCCAGCCGCAGCGACGCCACGTCCAGCGGCTCGTCCGAGCCGCGCACCAGCAGCTCAATCTCCTCGGGCCGGAACAGCGCCAGCGCATTGCTGCCGCACACCGTAAAGAAGCCGCGCTTGAACGGCTCAAACTGCTTGAACACGGCCGTGTCCAGCAGGTACCGCACGTACAGCCGCACATACTCCTCGCGGTTCGCATTCGTCACTGCCCGGTTCTCGCCATTGGGACACAGGGGCACCGTGCTCGTCTTGCCGTACCGCTCCACCGCAATGGTAAACTCGAGACCAAATGTCGACTCCACGTCTCCCTCGTAGTCGAGCAGTTGCTGCAGGCCGCGTGCCAGCTGCGGCCGGTACTCGGCCAGATCGGCCAATGTATACGTCATGGGCATGCGTGCTGCTGCCGTGTGAGCCGCCGCCGCCGACGATGATGATGACGACGATGCCGGGGCCGAGAGCAGCAGCTTCCGGAACGCAAACGGCGGAAGCGCCACGTCGAGAATGGTCGAGTTGTAGATGGCAAGGCCAAGCACGACGCCGACAAGGAAGAACTGATCGGATGTCTCAAAGGATGCTGGATTAAAGTAGCAGTACTGTGAGTCGTTGTCATAAATAAACATGCCTGTAAAGAAGGTGAATTTGTTAGCCAAAGTTCGACACATTCACAGTCTAACAGCTGCTCCCACGGCAACAAGTATACGCACCATAATCGGGATTAAACACCTCCCGCACAAGCAGCAGGAACCATTCCTTGCGCAGGCCGCCGGCATCAATGCCCTCCTCTCCTCTAAAGATGATGCGAAGGCCCTTTTTGATGTCTTCGGTGCCGCTGCCAATGGCCGCGCTCACGCCCTTGAGGCTGTCGTCGACAAGACAGTCGCGCCGAATGTCCAGCACGAGATGCTGCTTCAGCGTCCGCTGCGTCAGGATGCTATCGAAAAACGCGTCGCGCGCCTTGCTCTTCATCTGCCGCCGCGCCTCGTACTCGAGAATCTGGATCTTGGCCCACACGCTCAGCAAAAAGGGATACTGGCAAAACGAAAACTTGGCCGTCTGCTGCTCCCACGCCTCAAAGTCCGAGATCAGATCGCTATTGTCCAGCAGCGACACGTAAAAGTCGGTAATGGGCAGGATACGGCCTTGCCTCGACGGCCGGTCACCGTCACCATTCATGGCCACCATTCCTCGACTGTGACTTGAGCCAACTCCATCTTGTGAATTGTTGTCGGCAGCAGCTGCATCGTTGGCGGCAAAGAGCAGACCCAGAACACGAGAGGCCGCCTTGATCTGCCAGTCGTCGCCGTGCGAAATCTCCTTCTTCTCGGGCTGGTTCGTCTTCTTTCTGGCACCCACACTGCCCGAGCTGCCGCCCCCAGCACCGGCCGTGGCCTGGTTGAGAGCGGCATGGAACGACGCGGCAGATGCGCCCTCGGCCACCTGCGGCACCAGCGAGCTGGCAACGTCGGACACGCTGACAGAGCTGGCGCTGGCGGTGGTGTTCTTCTTCTCGTTGTGCCGGAGGAGGCGGTAGGCCAGGAACGCGCTCACAAGGTCCTTTGTCCGCAAGAAACGAGCGTCGGAGAAGCTAGAAAAAGCGGCCACAATCCGCCGCTGCCACTCGTCGGGGGCATTGGACAGCAAGCCAAGCACGCGCTTAATGAGGACCGAGTGCTGGCCGGAGGCAGGGCCAGACGACGGACCCGATGACGAACCGGATGACGGACCGGATGACGGGCCAGAGGCAGGGCCAGAGCCTGTGCCCCGAAAGCTGCCCGTCTGGTAAGTGCCTGCAAACAGCTTGGTGGATGCGTGCAGCAGTGGGTTGGCAAGCACAATCAGGAGGAAGCGGTAGTCACCCGCCTCCTTGATGCGACGGCCCGGGCGCTTCAGCACGGCCTCGGTCGCCTTAAGAAGGACTCGCTGTGCATGCTCCTGGCCCCGGAGAATGTGCGCCTCAATCTGCTCGAGGAGGATGAGGGGCTGCGTCTGGCATTTCCCTTGGTTGATGAGGTCTGTATAGATGCTCGTCCACGACGCACCGGCATTGAGCACGATGCGGTACCACTCGTCCACTTGGGCCCAGTCGATGCGGATCGCACGGGTGGAACGGCTGCTGTGCTTAGCAACTGCCGTTGACGTCGATGTTGATGATGATGCTGACCTTGATATTGAGTGTGACTGACTGCGTTGATGGGGCTTGCGTGGTATGGTATATTTCGGGCTGCCTGACGCAAGCGAGCTGGTGTTGTCATTACAGCCGTTGCTGCTGTCGTTGCTCTTGCTTGTCTCGACGGGAAAGAATGAGTCTTCGAGGCACGACTGTGACATGATATGTTCCGTAATATAGGCCTCCAGGGGATGGAAGATGTACTTGTCACTCTTTGCCTCCTTGCCAGCCCTTCCTGCCGGTACCCGAGAAGTGTGGGGGACGGCCGCAGAAGCTGATGCAGACGACGGCACGGTTTTAGGTGGCACTTGGGGAGCAAGACGGCTGGGGGGGAGATGCGGTGCAACGGCGGCATCCCGGTGGTGCGACTGAGATACATTCGACCGGCCATCGTGTCTAGTGCCATGTCTAGGAGTAGGAGTAGTAGTAGTAGTATTGGAAAAGAACTGGGACGGGGCAGGGTTGTAGGAGACAGATCGGCCATGACGGGGCATCGGAGGAGGACCTCTCGACGTCGTTGGTGCTGGTCTCGGGAGGTCTGGGGAGGAGTTTTCACGGAGATGGCCATGACTTGGCTCGCTCGGCTCATGCGGCTCACTCGGCGCAGCTGCCGGCGCCGTCGACGGCGTCAACGGCATGGCAGAACTGCCGCTCCCCTTGGTCACATCCGACAAGACAGACTCGAGATAGGAACGCAGACATTGCTCGACAATCTGCCTTGTCTTTTCAAGAGAGACCGGCTCCATAGCATGATCGTGCGACTTTTTGGCAGAGGATTCTTCGGCAGCAGCGGTCCCCCCGGTAGGCTTGGCCGACGGGGCAAGATCATTGACCGTCAGGCAGATGCCGCAGCGGAAGGCCTCGACGCCATTGTTCCAGCGCATCAAGGAGCCGCATGTGATACATGGGCCCGTGGAGAAGCTAGGCCGGTGGGTAGGCCGTGCCGAAGGCGGCTGGCTGGTGGTGCCCAGGAGCCCGGCAATGGCCTGCTTGGCAAAGCGCTGGTGGCTCCGCTTGCTGCTGCTGCTGCCACCTCCAAACCCGTCGTCACTTGAATCATCAATGGCCATGGTCGATGAGGAGTAGGAGGAGGCCGTGTGGTTGTGGTTGTTGTTGGATGGTCGGCTGGTGCGGGACGTGAAAAAGGCCGGAAAGGGACTGCTCATGGAACGGGAGTGGCTCGAGCCCGTTGCAGAACCAGAACCATGGCGGCGCGAGGGCCGAAAGTCGTCGTCGTCCGAGTCGTCCGAGTCGACCTGCAGCTTGGACACGTCGAGGTTGATGAGGCGGGACGAGTCGAGGCTGCCGGCCGTGACCGACGCAATCGAGGCGTTTCGCGAGTGACGCCGTTGGTGGGCCGAGTGGGTCGACTGGTGCGTGCGATGCCGTGCCGACGACGGCGGATGCGACGGGGGCGCCATCCGGCCATCAGATGCCGGCGTCAGCGTCACGGATGGGGCGTGCATGCTTCCGGGATGAGCTCCGGGGACAGCTCTGTGTCGTCCAGCAGTGCTAGGTCCGGTCTCGGGGCCGCGAGGCGTGCCGCGTGCCGCATCCTCAATCAACGGGGCAGAAGTTTGAGCCATGGCGCACAGGGAGCAAACCGTGCGATGGTCGTCGCATAGAAACGAGGTCGGGACGCATCGGTGATGCTTTGGCTGTCTCCGCTGTCTTTGCTGTTTTGCAGGAAAGGAGCTTTCTTTTGAAGCGGAAAGCAGGAGCAGAAGCCAGGAAGGAGGCAAGATGTACTCCGTACACAGAGTACCCCGGCAGTATGTAAAGATACAAGGTACATGCACCTGGCTAGGCCCTGGCTAGGGAAGGAGCATACGACGACCTTTCTGTATTGAGTACGCTTTGCGTCGTCAGCGACCACCAGTGGAGAACTGTTGTTGGCTGGCGGGCTGCAAATGCAAGGAGGGTTGGCCGGAAAAGGGAACCGCTTGAGAGGGGGAGTTGGGAGTTTGATGGCTTTTGCACGATTCTTTTTCATTCGTTTTTATATGGATGAGCATTTCCTGGGACTTTTTTTGTCTATTACGAGCTGTCTAGGTTTGTTACGCGCGTCTTTTGTAGCCCAGACCATATCTGCTAGCTCTGGCCGCCGCGGCGGACCGCCACTAGACGACTTAGCGCCCAAAGCTCAGCCAAAGTCTGCTAAATTTGGGTCACGATCCCCCTGGAGCCCCTGTAACGCACGTGAACTGCCGAACCTAGATAAGCTTTCATCTGAGGTGTCGGTGAGTAAGAAATGTGTGTTCCTGATGGCTGAGACCATTGTGTATTTGTTGGGGAGGTGTGATGGAACCGTAAGATACAAGTACTTGGTTAAACTAGGTATAAAGAATCTGGCTTTCCGACAAGCAAGGTGTACTCCGTAAAGCGATGTTGGGGCAGGCAAGAAAATCACGACAGGTGCCCGTAGGTACAGAGTACAGGTACCACACGCCCTAAATCACAGAAGAATAGTCAAAGACAGCCGAAAGCCAGCAGGTTCAAGTACCCAGGTTCATATAAAAAATAATAAATTTCTATTGTCATCTCTTTAAAAAACCCCAAAAAAGTTATCAAATCAACTTCAACAATAAATAAATAAATAAAAAATTAAAAAAAAACTTAAAAAATAAAAAATACTTGAAAAAAACGTACAGCAGCGGGTATTCGCTGGTCGTCACCGACCCAACTACTAATCCACCGATTACTGGTTTAACTAGGGGAGAGCGGACGGGATCCCGTGCTTTCCAGTATCTATGGCCGTACGTGAAAGCTACCGTGTAAAGAGGTGTTTATATGTGTAGGTTTATTGGTACGTAGCATGAGTGCATATTTGTTTGTCTTTGGCTCGAGTCTTGACGCTGTATTTTGATTGTTTGAATACTTTTTGAAAATGATAGATGTAGGCGACACAGAATTCAAACACAATCTTCCCTCTTTTCCACTGCATATTTCATATGCCAGTTGGGCATCAAAGATAGAAAGCCAAACACCAGAAAATGAGTTCAAATGCAAACCAATTTGCATATTCGTACGGCATCAGACTGCTATATACCGCCGCGTGAAATCAAAATCCACATATCAAAAGTCTAGCCATGCACAAATTCCATCTATAATGACGACGTCATTTTCTCATCTCCCAAAAGTCGTGCTCAAGCCCCATGTCCTGCACCGCATTGATCGTCCGGACGGTGCTTCAACTTTCCTTGTTCTGCCAGTCTTTCCCTCCCACCTTCCCTGCCACATCTCGGCTGTATCCCCGGGGCCCCCGCGAGAAACCTGAGACTGGTGCACAAGAGTTGCAGACGAGGTCCGTGTAACCATTGGGCCCTGCTTCCAGCCGTGTAGCACCGACGAACCACTCAACCGCCCGTCCTTGTCTCCCCCAGTCCTGTTGTTGTGTCTGCCGCACTTGCGGCCCTTTCGTATCTGTTGCCTTGTTGTGCTGTGCTTCTGTATCTTTTGTCCTTTCGTGTTGTCGCTGTCTCCCAATTGCCCTTCTGGCCTTCGTCTATCGTCATCTTTCTGCCCGCCGTCTTTCTCTCTGCCATCTCCTTCTCTCCTCTCACCATGTCTGTCCATGCTTTGTCGTGGCTTTCTGTCCATCTTCCCTTCTTTCTGCAGACAGCACCGCAATTCATGCAGCACATCGCCGTCGCGCCGGTTGCACCACAGCTCAACGTGTCCGTAAAAGACGGGTACTTGCTGTCGTACTCGGCAACACAAAGGTATTGATAAATACTGATAGTGTAGTCTGAAGATGGTAAAGAGGATGAAGGTGGGAGAGAAAAAAGAAGGGGAACAGGAAAATGTTTGGCCTCGAATAGAGTAATAGATAAGCCGACGAGTCCATGGACAGGCGAGTCACAGTTGCGTGAGGAAGGTGCACAGAGTGATGCAAGTCAGGAAGGCGCGAATGGACATTCTCCGTGTCCAAACGCAACTGAAAACACACCCAAAACGTACACAAACACACAAAAACAAAAGCACAGAAACACAGAAACACACACCAGGACAGGAAGGCACATCCGGGGGGGAGGGGGCCATGTTGTCCTACGTGGCAGGTGCCGTAGATATTGCTTCAAACAAAGCAGGTGCGACTGACAGCTGGCAACCCAGATTTGTCCCTTTAAGACTGACCAGACACCCGCACACCCTTCGCTCCTTCCCGTTCTGTTCGTGAGAATGTCCACAATAGGAAACTCACTGTCATTGCCCACTCCACACGCTCCTGCCGTGAACGTGCTGCATCGCTCCTTCCCTATTCAGAATTCACTCGCACCCTCGGTCGCGCCTTCCTCACGAACAACTTCGAGTACGTGTACTTCTTGGTCTTTCTCAGATCGTAACCATGGCGTCGTCCCCCAAACCCGCTCCTTCTCTGTCTCCCCAGACGACACCGCAAAAGCTGGTCGACAAACAACAACCTCCCGACCAGCAACCCTTGGACCAGTCACAATCACAAGCATCACCACCACCACAACAGCAACAGAAGCCTGCATCGCCACAATCTTCAGCCTCGAGCAGCTCGTCTACTTCACCTTTGGCCAGTACCACTGCAGAGCCTGGCGAGAAGATGGCTCCTCGCAATTCTCAGCGTGGAGGTCGTGCTGCCGGCGGCCAGCGCCGTGAGGCCGATCTGAGCGCTCTCCTCTCGCCCCAGCAAAAGGACGAGCTCGTCACGTTGGCCAGCTCCCTCACAAACCAGATACAGGACCACATCAGCGACTTCTTTGAGGGCTTGCTGCCAGCGCCCCTGTCTAGCCACTCGGCCAATGTCATGGACAACAGCACCAACACCAGCACAAGCACGAGCAAAGTGAGCCAGCCAGCCAAGAATGGCACCACTGCTGCAAGTGTGACAGCAGCCCAGACTGTTGGCAAGAATGTCACTGTCCCAGAGATGTCTGCTGGTCAGGGCGAGCTCAAGAAGGAGACACTGCTCTCTTTTCAAAAGTGGCAGGCCGCCCTGCTCAAGAGATTCTCTGAGATCACAGTTGTGCCACAGGAAAAGTCTGGCCCCCCAGCACACGGACAGGGCTCTCGCAATGCAAACGGTCGGTCTTCTGGACGAGGACGAGGCGGCGACCGGTCTGGTCCTGGCGGTGGCCGCGGAGGTGAGTTTAGACTTGGTCAAAAACAGCCAAACTCGATGAGCTTGACTAACACCTCACTTTTTTTTTTCTCCTTTCTCCGTTGATTTGCCAAGACTCAAAAGCGACAGCTACCACCCAAGCTTCGCAGACATCAACCGTTGCCATATCCCAAATGCCATACGACAAGCGCCAGCTGCTCGTCCACGCCATGATCCTGCTCACCCTGTCGCTCGAGACGTACAACACCTTTTCCCGCTCGTTCATCCAGCGCCTTGCTGCCCACTGTCGCATGCCCATGCGCGCTGTGGTTGAGGAGGAGTCACGCATCATCTCGGCCCTTTCGCACGCTGCAAACAACGTCTACAACGAGGAGGGTATCCTGAAGAAACCCGAGGATGGCCGCAAGCGGCGTCCCGCAGTTGCCGCCCCATCCACGAGCCTGGCCGGGCCCCTTGACGTGGCCAAAGTGGGCGCACTTGCCACGGCATCCGGTCAAGGCATCGGCAAAACAGCTGCGGCGTCTCTCATTGGCAACATTGGCACGCAGTCGGACGGTGGTGTGGCGACATGCATGTTTTTCGGCATGTGCGGCCCGCGCGGCGCGCCTCCCAAGACACTCGAGACGTTCACCAAGGAACTGGAAGACGTCGCCCTGGTGCCGCTGCACGGGTCGCCGGCGTATGAAGTGCGCGAAGATATCGTGGTGCTCCCACCCGAGAACCGACGCGCCCGTCTGAGCATTGCCATCAGCGGGTGGTCGCAGCCAGGCAAAGATGTCGGCGAAGACTGGCGAGTCCTCGGTGACCGGACCGAGGCGTACTACCTCAACTGGGAGGACGAGACACTCGCCAAGGTCGGGTCTTCGCTTGCCACAGTCATGGGAAGCATTGCGTGGAAGACTGCCAAACAGGAACTCGACCAGCAGAATGGTGTGTATTGAAGACTGTATTTTATCTCTCCTTCCCCCCAACCCCCTCCCATCTCACATCCAGGCTAACCAAGTACCAGTCCTGTCGTGCATCAAAAACTTCTCGTGGCCCAGTGGGCTCTTGAAGATTAGCAAGATTGTTGATAACCCATGGAGCGTGGGAATGGTCCGCGCGGATAAAGTCGGCATGGCTCTGGCAGATGCCATTATCAACAAAGTGCAGGGCGAGCGGGCAGTGAACCTGATGGGGTACGGTCTCGGAGCGCGGGCCATCTACACGTGCCTGATGAGTCTGTCGGAGCGCCGGGCGTTTGGCTACGTCGACAACGTCATCATGATGGGCACGCCGGCGCCGTCGTCACAGTGTGTCTGGACGTCGATCCGCAGCGTTGTGCTGGGCCGCGTCATCAACGTGTATTCGGAGAGGGACTACATGCTCGGGTTCCTGCACCGCATGGGGTGTGTGCAGTATGGAGTTGCCGGCCTGCAGCGCATTGCGGATGTCTTTGGAGTTGAGAATATCGACGGCTCCAAGCCCGTTAGCAGCCATCTCCGCTACGCAGACCTCACAGCGTACATTCTGAACAAGGTGCGCTGGGAGGATCTGATTCCGGCAGAGGTGGACAAGGCCGAGGAGAAGCTCGACAAGCTTCGCCGCGAGGAGGACGAGCTCGAGCAGAGGCTGGACAAGGCGGCGGGCCGTAAGGCAGGAGGAGGTGCGGGCAGCAAGCAGCAGGCGACCACGCACAAGCAAGTGCCCGGTGCGGACGGCAAGCGCAAGGCCAGCACCAAGAAAATGGAGTCCAAGTTCCAGGCGCTTAGCATCGCGCACTGAGGCTGGCGGCCCGGGGAGAGGGGGCGGAAGGGGCAAGAAGCATGCAGAGTGTTTGGGATGCATGGACAGCATTAGCAGCATGAGCGGCGTGGGCGGCACAGTAAGCATGAAGAGCATGGCGAGTTGGGTGAACCGACGGATGGAGATGGTGCATTTTAACGCATGGTCGTACGGCGTCATTGTTTAACGGGGGCATGGGCTTTCTTTTATCCCCATTGCCCATTGCCCAGTGCCGTCGTTTGCTGATTGTCTTTTCCTGGTTGTCTTTTTTCTTTTTCTTTTTTTTCTGCCGCGATGCATTTTATGCATGGGAGTACGGAGTGGACTGGCCGGCGTCAAACGGGTTCGTGGAATGGGATTCTCCATGCATGTTGTCTATTTTTTTTCCGGTGGTTGTTTCTTTTTTTCTCGGCCGTTTTTGATGAATAGACGATATTTCTCCATCTCAGCGTGGACCAGCTCCATTGACGACGACGTATCTGCCAGCCGTCTTGGCTGCCGAAGCCAGGATATCCCAGTCTGTGGTAGACTGTTCGTCGACATCCTTCTGCTTTTGGCGGCGCGGACGTTTGTTGTGGCCGACGAAGCGTTCCTGCAGCAGAGTCTCTTGGACCGTCTTGACATTGACGGCGTGCTGCTGGAGGCCCTCGCGGGTTTCGTCGCGGATAGCCTGCAGCGGCCGCAGCCCTGTGGTGTCGACGGCCTGGACCTTGCGAACAAAGTGCAGCTGAGTGCGCAGCGTGTCGAGTTTGGCAACTTCTTGGGGGGAGCCTTCCGGGGGGCAGGAGAGGGCAGAGAGGCGGAGGAGGTGGCGCAGATTATGCGGCTGGACTTCGGCGATGGATGCAGCCTGGTCGGTTTCGCTGGGGAGGAGAGAGGTAACGGACCACGACGGTTTGCTCAAGAGATCGGCAATATCGTGGGCGGCGTCTGTTGTTCTTGTTGTTTGTGGTGGTGCTGTTGCTGCTTTGGAGGAATGACAGCGGATGGGCTGGATGAGGAGACGTGTTGCAAGCGTCCATTGACGCGCCGGCCGTGTGAATGATGCCATATTTGATAGTCTGAAAATAGTTCTCTAAGGTGCAGTAGCAAGTCGAGGGCAATGGCTATGAGCGTGTTGTCGTGTGCTGGGGGGAGAGGTGCGAAGAACGACGTGGTGAGGCACAAAACTGCAAAAGAAGTCGAGAAATTACAAGAGAGCTGCGTTGGTGGGAGTGGTACAGAAGGTACGTACCTCTTGGTACTCCGTACCACACACGAGTCCCCCACTTTTGCCATTCGGCGGCAGCGGTTTCACAGGCCATCCCGCTATCCCGCCCGCCCCCCAGCGTCATCGATAGCTCCTATCCCGCCTACCTACGGAGTTACGTGACCTCTTTTTTTAGGAGAGAGACAGAATCAGCAAAAGCAATCCATCTGTCCATCATCAACTGCCCGCATTTCATCAGCGCAACAATATCCCTGCAAAGCAGCCGACAACGAAGAGAGCGACAAACAACCCGACTGTCTCCCATCCGTCTTGTTTTCTTCGTCCCTTTTGCGAAACACAATAAACCGCTGCCATGTCGCAGGATCCGCGCGCCCTCCTCCAAAAGGCGAGTCTTCCCCGTGTCTGCCTATTTTCTGTTCTCTGTTCTCTTCTTCCCCCCCTGTCGCGACATTATCTAACACCTTTTGGGTTTACAGGCAGAGAAGGCTCTGGCCGGAGCGGGCTCTGGGTTTAGTTTGTTTGGCGGACGCGAGCAAAAGTACAGAGATGCAGCAGATCTCTTTATGCAGGCAGCGAATGCCTTTCGCATGCAGAACATGAGTATGTAGGGGGGAAGAACACATAGAGGGAGAGAGAGAGACTGACTATCAGACCTCGAGGCTGGCAAGGCCTTTGAGCAGGCGGCGCCGATCCAGAGACAAAAGCTGGACGAGCCGGACGACGCGGCCAACACGATGCTCAGCGCGTTCAAGGTGTACCGGAAAGAGAGCCCCGAAGACGCGGCGCGGTGTCTGGAGGAGGCGATTGGCTACTTTACGTCGCACGGCAACTTCCGGCGGGCGGCGAAGCAAAAGGAGGACCTGGGCGAGCTGTTTGAGATTGAGCTGAGCGACCCGGAGCGGGCGCTGCCTCACTACGAGAACGCGGCGTCGTGGTACGAGAGCGACGGCGCTCAATCGTGAGTACTACGGACTCAGGTGATTAAATGGTCGACCGCTAACAAACAGACTCGCCAACAAAAACTGGCTCAAGGTGGCCGACTTGACGGCGATGACGGGCAAGCACGACTACTACAAGGCGATCCAGATCTACGAAAAGGTGGCGCAGGGCTCCATCGCGAGCAACCTCATGCGCTACTCGGTCAAGGACTACCTGCTCAAGGCCGGCCTCTGCCATCTCGCCACCGGCGACCTCGTCGGCTCGCAGCGAGCGTTTGAAAAGTACCGCGACCTCGACCCCAGCTTTGCGCAGACGCGCGAGCACCAGCTGCTCGTCGACCTCGCCGAGACCATCGAGGCCGGCGACGTCGACAAGTTCTCGGAGAAGCTGTTCCAGTACGACCAGATGAGCAAGCTCGACAACTGGAAGACGACGCTGCTGCTGCAGATCAAGTCCAAGATTGAGGAGGCCGACAATGAGTTTTCGTGAGTGGGGGGTGGATGAAGGGGAGGGTATCAGAGAGAGCATGTCCTTTCTTGTGATTTTTTTCGCTTTTTTTTTCATTATGCTTTTGTGCGGCCTTTCAGAATAAAATGCAATATACCTATGGTTTCAAGACAAACAAGAGAAATACAGAGACGGGATGGATTGTAGCCTACCTAGGTACCTAGGTACCTAGGTACTATCACCTCTCACCATGTTCGTCTTGCTTAGTCATCCTTGACCGCTACCATGAAAGACTCCCGACAGAGGGGCACAATTTTTTGGCCGATAAGATAAGAAAAAGTTGTATGGGGAATCAACATCTCTCTTTCTTTTTACCTGCAGTCTACTTTTTTATTTTTTTTTTTTATTTTTTTTTTCTAGACAGGACTCCTCTGCGACCTGTAAACGACCAAAGATGGCAGAGATTACATTGGAAGAGAGACTGGACAAGATCCGGTCTCCCAACCTGGAGAGCCAGAAGCAGGTGAGTCTTTGAGAGTTCAGCGCCTTCCATTTTCGTCATTTTCCATCTTTCCAATTCTTCACCTCCCATATGACGATGCTAACAATACACCCCCTCTCTTCCCTTCCCTAGACTCGCCTCGTTCTCACGTCTGTCGAAGCCACCCTCAAAGAACAAAACGAAGAGGCCACCCCGTCGGCCTACTTTGGCGCGCTGCTGGCGCTGCTGAGCCAGGCCGTGGCCCCCGATGCCTCCGCCGCGGCCAAGGGCCTCGAGACGCCGGTCGTCTACCTGCTCGACCTGGTGACGCCGCACACCCCTCACGGACTGCTGCGGGCCAAGTTCTCGCTGATGCTGGCGGCCTTGGCACCAATCCTGGTGCGCGAAAACACGGATGCGCCGCTGCTGCGGCCGTGCATCGGCTGTCTCGAATCGCTGCTGCTGGCGCAGAACTCGGCAGCGTGGGAGCAGTCGGCGGCCCAGGTGACGCCGCGGCGCGCGGTGGCCGGACTGCTGAGCCTGGCGGTGGACCCGCGGCCCAAGGTGCGCAAGCGGGCGCTGGAGGCGCTGCGTCGCATGCTGGACTCGCCGCCGCCGGGGCCGACGCTGGACCACCCGGCCAGCGACATGTGCTCCGAGACGGCGATGGCAGGCCTGCGCGAGCTGGCGCAGCGGGCGGCGGCCGCGCGCAAGGACCGGCGGGCAGACAGCCAGCTGGCCAACGACCCGCTCATGTTCCACACGCTGCAGCTGGTGCGGGCCATTGCGGCGTCGAGCAGCGGCTGGCCGAGCAAGAAGATTGAGCCGCTGTGCGAGCTGCTGCTCAGCATTGCGCGCAGCGGCAGCGACCACATGTCCGTCGCCGTGCTCGAGGTGTTTGAGATGATCTTTGCCGGCATGACCGACGAGATCGCGACGCCCAAGCTGGCGCGCCTGCTCGAGATCATTGGCGAGCTGCGGCCCGCGCCCAACGACACGCAGCTGCTGCCGCCCTGGATCGCCATCCTGTCGCGCGGCCACGACGTCGCCGCCCAGGTCGAGCCCGAGGACACCTTTTACAAGCTGCCCGACCTGTTTGACATGGTCGCCCCCTACCTCGAGTCGCCCGCCGCCAACATCCGCGTGTCGGCCGCCGAGTGCCTCGTCTCCTTCCTCGCCAACTGCGTCCCGCACCAGGCCATCCTGGAGCCGTCCGTCTACGACGAGAAGATTTTGGCCAAGCTGGCCGAGCGCGCCGAGAGCTACCTGGGCGTGCGCTACCAGGTCGCCGCCGACGAGGTCTTTGGCGTGCTGGCCGCCATGTTTGATGCGTTCCGCTGGCGCGCCGACCCTTTCCTGCTGGGCGTCGCCCGCACCATGGGCGACATGCGCAGCAGCGACGCCTTTGTCGCCAAGAAGGAGGCCGACAAGGTGCTGGGCCATGCCATCCGCGCCATGGGCCCGGCCTCGCTGCTCAAGGTGCTGCCGCACAACCTGCTGCGTCCGGCGCCCGGCCAGCCCGGCCGCGCCTGGCTGCTGCCTCTCTTCCGCGACTTTACGACCAACACGCTGCTCGCCGACTTCAAGAGCGAGTTTGTGCCCCTCAGCAACAGCATGTTCCAGCGCGTGCTCGACAATGGCGACGCCGAGAAGACGACCGAGATCAAGATCTTTGAGACCATTGTCCAGCAGATCTGGGCCATCTTCCCGGGCTACTGCGACCTCCCACTCGATGTCCAGTCCGCCTTTGACAATGGCTTTGGCGAGCTGCTGGCCAATCTGCTGTACCAGCAGGTCGGTCTCCGCTTTGACATTTGCCGTGCCCTCAAGACCCTGATTGAGTCCAACCAGGGCATTGCCACTCTGGGTGAGGGCGAGGGCGAGGGCGAGGGCGAAGAGGAGGAAGATCTGTATGTGCAGTGCCGTGTGTCCAAGGCCGAGGCCAAGGCCAACCTGGCCTACCTCGGCGGCTTTGCCAGCCAGTACCTGGCCGTTCTCTTCAACGTCTACGGCCAGACGCTGGCCCAGTCGCGCGGCCCGATCCTGCAGACCATCAATGCGTTCCTGAGCATCACGCCGACGGACGACCTGGTCAAGTCGTTTGACGAGGTGTGCAAGCTGCTGGCCGCCGAGCTCCAGCAGGCCGCTGCTACTGCTGCTGCTGCTGGCAACGCCAACAACTCTCAACAAAAGCA
Organism: Intubia oerlemansii; assembly: GCA_020002355.1. Lineage (NCBI taxonomy): Eukaryota > Fungi > Ascomycota > Sordariomycetes > Ophiostomatales > Ophiostomataceae > Intubia > Intubia oerlemansii. The sequence goes on along the minus strand of JAGKRZ010000013.1, from coordinate 112,257 downwards.
GGCCAACCAGGCCAACCAGGTGCCCTCGACCAGCCACACCCTGATGGACCTGGTCATCACCATGGCCCTGCACCTGCCGCGCGACAGCTACTCGGCCCTCTTTGAGATTGCCGCCCTTGCCATTGCCAAGGACGACGACCCGCAGCTGCAGAAGAAGGCGTACAAGCTGATCCCGCGTCTGGCCGAGTCCGAGGTTGGCCGTGCCGCCCTGGCCGCCCGCCACGAGGAGCTGCAGCGTCTGCTGCTCGACAGCGCCGACAAGGTCTCGGCGCCCGCCCGTCGCGAGCGTCTGGCCGCCCTGGCCGCCTTCTTGGCGCTCGTGCCCGACTCGGCGCTGCACTTTATCCCGTCGACGCTGTCCGAGGTGGTCATTGGCTGCCGCGAGCACAACGAGCGCGCCCGCACGGCCGCCTTTGACCTGCTGATCGTCATGGGCGCGCGCATGCGCGACGCCAAGGCGAACGGCGGCGCCATCATCGACAACAGCAAGGTGCCCAACATGGGCGCCGACGCGCCCAAGGTCGAGGCCTCGATCGAGGAGTTCTTTACCATGGTGAGCGCCGGTCTGGCGGGCTCGACGCCGCACATGGTGTCGGCGACCATCAGCGCCATCACGCGCATGATTTACGAGTTCCACGCGCTGCTCGACAAGCAGGCGCTGACCGATCTCGTGCAGACGGTCGACCTGTTCCTGACGTCCAACAACCGCGAGATTGTCGGCAGCGTGCTGGGCTTTGTCAAGGTGTGCGTCATCTCGCTGCCGGCCGAGATGGTGCGCGTGCGTCTGCCGACGCTGATCCCCAACCTGATGAGCTGGAGCCACGAGCACAAGGGCCGCTTCCGCACCAAGGTCAAGCACATTATCGAGCGCATCATGCGCCGCTTCGGCTACGACATTGTCAACAAGCACTGTCCCGAAGAGGACCGCAAGCTCGTGGCTAATATTCGCAAGACCAAGGAGCGCAACAAGAGAAAGAGAAAGGCGGCAGCCAGCGAGGCGGCTGGTGCTGGCGATGGCGACAGCAACGACGAGGACGACGACGACAACAATGAGGGCGGCAACAGCAGCAAGTCGCGTCATGCCGGCCGGTTCGAGACGGCCTTTGACGAGGCTCTGTACAGCAGCGACTCTGACAATTCGGATGACGATGGTGACGACAATGACGGTGACGTTGCCGCAGCACCTCGCAACAGCAAGAAGCGCGGCGCCAAGGGTAGCCAGGCCTACATTATCGAAGAAGAGGGCGAGCCCCTCGACCTGCTCGACCGCAAGGCCATGGCCAGCATCTCGTCCACTCGCCCTGTCATGATGGCCCGCAAGGCCGGCAAGACCAAGGCCAAGTACAACGAAGACGGCAAGCTCGTCTTTGGCGACAGCGACGACGAGGGCGGTGCTGCTGCTTCGGGAGGCAATGACGGTATGGACATTGACCAGGAAGAGAGCGGCATCAATGCCTACATGTCGGCCGTCTCTGGCCGCGATGTCGCCCGTCGCGGTTTCCGCGGCAAGCTCAAGTGGTCCAACAAGCGCAGCCGCGGCGGCGATCACGATGATGACGACGAGGAGATGGGCGATGCCGATGCCGCCGCCATCAAGTCGAAGCTGTCGGCTGGCCGGGGACGCGGTGGCGGCCGTGGTGACCGTGGCGGCCGTGGTGGTGGTCGCGGCCACGGCCGGTCGGGCAGCGGTGGCCATGCATCGTTTGGCCGGAGAGGTCTGGGCGAGGACAAGCGGAGAGGAGGTGGCAGGGGTGGTGGTCGCGTTGCCAAGTCATGGTCAAAAAAGCGTTGATTTCTACCGGGGGTGTCTGCGTTTAGGTTTAGGACTTTTCTTTTTGTTTTTCATTTCTATTATTGTTTGTTGTGTTCGGTTTTCCCAATGGCTGCTTTCCCTCATTTCATTCTTTTGATTTATATACCGTGCTGTTGTTTTCTTTATGAAAAAAAAGATATGCATTCATAGACTGAGCATGACCAAATGAACTGGAGTCTGTTGGCTGTGTATATTAGGCGAGATCTGAATATCGCATGAAAAGGGAGCAGCTCTTTCGGACGCAACTCTTGATGTGTGAAATCAATTAACAGCGGATTAAGATAGAGAGAGTGTATACTATACAAAACAGGCAAAAATGGGAAACTGACGGGACGATAATTCCAACGCTGGGGGGCAAAAGAACATGCAAGCAGGAAATGCCAAAAAAAAAAAAGGGAGAAAGGCAAATGGCTGGGTAAAGCAACAGCAAAGACCGACAGTACGGATTAAAAACACAAAAACCATCAGAGATCAACGGAACTTGCTGACAATAACGGCAATGATGAGAAGCACAAGAACAGTGATAATGGCAATCGTCACTATCCGATTCGTAGCCATCCTGGAGAAAGAGCAAGTTAACAAAAAAAGACAGTTCCCACATGACCAACACAGCCGCAAACAACCGCAAACAAAAAAAGGACCTTACCTACGAGCCATGCCGCGCAGCGTCTTGACACTGCGGTCGACATAACCTTCGCTCTCGAGGAGCATGTCGGTCGTGTGCTGAATGACGTTGCGCTGACGCTCCAGATCCGCCAGCGTGCTCGCGCCGATGGCCTCGGTCTCGTTGGCCAGCGCCTGGCTGTTCTTGAGACGCTGCGTGCTGCGGTCCAGACGGTCGGTGCCCGAGAGCAGCTGCTGGCGCTGCTCGAGCTGCGCGTCGCCGGAACCGCCGGGCGTGTCGGTGTAGCGGCTGCCAAACAGCGCGGCGCGGTCGTCGGCGAGGCTGCGCAGCCGGCGCTTGTAGCCGTCAATGTCGGTCTCGTAGTTGCGCAGACGCTGGTTGATGCGCGTGCGGCTCGACGACGGGATGTTTTGCTTTTCCAGCTTCATCTGGCCCACCAGCTCCTCGGCCTCTTCGAGAGCGCGCTCGGCCTGGCTGATGGCGGCCTTGCGCGGCTCGCCATTCAGATCGGGAACCTGGTCCAGCTTCTGGGTCAGGTCGGCCTGGACGAGGCGGAACTCGGCCTCGTAGCTAGCAAAGACCTCGGAGCCGGCATCGGTATCGAGCGGGTTCGCCATGGTTGCGGGCGAGATTGGGGGGTGGCGATGATCGCGATCGGGATGTGGTGGAAAGTGTGGTCGCCTGCGCAAGAAAAGGTTTTTTATGGCAAGTTGCGTCCGTATAGTTTTGTTGGATGCAATGGAATTCAATGATGGAATGTCGTGATGATGCCTGTGATGCTGCGATGCTGTGACGCCGGATGTAAAAGAGGGAGGCGGCGCTGACGTTGCTACCTAGAAGCGTCATGTGATGCTTGATTATGTAATTAACGTTGCAGAGACAGAGTCACGTGTATAGTCACATCCTGGTCGTGACTGTCCACGTGCAACTGACAGCGGGTCCTTCGGCTGTCGTTCCGGGTCGCGGTATCCTGGTCCTTGCTAGCACGATGCAGACAACGTGCAGGTTGTGTGAAGAAATCCTCGATACGTAAAAATCTCCCTTTAATTTGTCCAAAATTGCACCGTGTGTCCGGAGAGATAGAACATTTTGCGCTTTGCAGCGAGGCAAGTCTGAGCGAGCGCTAGAGTCGGCACTAATTGGATAAGCATGGTGCAGATCCACTTTTTAAACAACGACCGCGTCCTTTGCACAGCGCTAAAATACCTTAGACGCCCATGGAAACTGGTGATGTAATTCCTGTAAGAAGGATCAGCCCGAACCCGTTTCATCATTGCACGCCCCAACGAGCCTCCGTATTCCGTGCGAGTACGCAGTACGGCATTGCCGCAGCGTGCATCGGGATAGACTGTGTCTGCATGCATCGCGTCTTGGGCCGTTGTTATCCCCACACCCTTAATAGTACCTTTTTATTGTCCGATCTCCAGATTGGTAAGTTCAGTTCAAGTGACGGGGTCGGTCGAATTTAAGCATGCGTTTGTCATGAGACGTTAAAACCTTAATGGAGTACGCAACTGTCTTGGCGTAGCAGCTCCTCGAAAGATCCAAAGGAGTTTTACTCTCTCCAATGTGACACCACTTGGCCTTTGCGCATATTGTCTGTTTTCTCCGTGCTTTTGGCATCGTGCCCGGTCAAACCTAATTTGTCATGGGGAGTGCTCACGCAACTCAACTACCGAGCAACTTCGGCCGACGATATGTCGGGATAAAGAAGTTATTATAGTGACGTATCGTCGTTGTCTTGGTGCTTTGCCAAGTGTCTTTTTTATGGAAGGTGTCGTGAGACCATTGAATATATAAAGGGAGATCGTCTCGGTCCTTGAATAACTAAAAAAAGGATCGCTTCTATCCTCATTACAACAAACAACAAGCAACATCCTCACATCCTTTTCCCCAACTTGAACATCTTTAAGAATCTCCAGTCTCGACTTTACAGTCTTGCATAGCTCTTCATCACTCCCACGTCAACGCACTTCAACCATCTTCAGCCTTATCTTATTCGGCACACTTCAGCCTCACACTCGCCTTTTACTATCCCCCGACTCTACTACCCTTGCCCTACCCCAACTACTCGAAATGGCTTCTTACGTTGTTGTCGGTGCTAACCGCGGTCTTGGCGTAAGTTTCCACTTTTACTGATACCCCATCTTCCGTGGCTATATAATATATATATACCTATGGATATATAGATATCTCTCTATACGATATAGGACAAGATTGAATGGCTGACACTCGTTTTTCTTTTTCTATATAGCTTGCCTTGACGAAGAGCCTGGTCTCTAACCCTGGCAACACCGTTGTCGCCGTTGTCCGTAACGTCGAGGCTGCCAAGGCTGCCTTTGCTAAGGAGCTTCCGAAGGCCGACGCCAAAAACGTCCATATCGTCTACGGTGATCTCGACAAGCGCCAGACGCTCGAGGATGCTGCCAAAGCCACGGCGGCTATCACCCCTAACGGTGCCGTCGATGTGCTGATTGTCAACGCTGCCATCGGTACCAGCACCCTTGAGACGCTCGTCGACGAGGTCAACCAGTCGGGCGAGTCCTTTGAGAAGGACATGTACGACCTGTTCCGCACCAACGTCGTCGGCCCGATCCAGATTATTGGCAACTTTGCTCCCCTTGTCGTTAAGGGTAATCTCAAAAAGATTGCCGTCCTCAGCACGGGCGCCGGCGACCCTGACTTTGTCCGTACCACGGGCGTCGAGATCCAAGGCGCTTACTCGATCAGCAAAGCGGCCGTCAACATGGCCGTGGCCAAGTACCACGTTGACCTGCGCGAGAACGGTGTGCTCGTCTTCTCCATCTCGCCCGGCGTCGTGGCTACGGACTTTGGCAAGGACCGCGCTCCCAGTACCCCGCCGACCGAGGAGGAGCAGGCTGCCACCATGAGCAAGCTCATGCGCATGTTTGGCCAGTTCCGCATATACGAACCCAGCTGGGAGCCTAAGCCCCTGACGCCCGACGAATCGGCGGCCTACGTGCTCAAGGTTATTGAGAATGGCACGATCGAGAAGGATGGCGGCCTCATGGTGTCGCACCATGGCAATAACCGCTGGTTGTAAACCGGCGTTGCAGAATCCCTACCCCCGGTCGAGCTGAGCCCATTCTTAGCCCAGCAGTCGTAAACCTATGCACCTCAATTCACGAGCCTTTCGAGCTAGGGACTTTCAGCATCCGCAAGACACATACACATATATATATTATATATATACATACATATATATGCCTCCCTCCCCCTTTTCTTTCTGTTCTTCATAGAGACAAATTGACGGTAATTTTTATTCTTTATCATTACAAAAATAAACCAAATAAAACGCATTGCGTGCTGCTTGTGCATATTGAATCCACTGTGATGCACGTCAGAGGTGAGTGTCGGAGCTCACGGAAAGTCTGCCGTCTGCGCCTCACCTGGCCCGGGCATGGCGGAAGCGGCCGCACTCCGAATCGAGAATACGCGTATAAAAGAGCCTAGAGAGCGTTTTTGGGTCACACTGGAGCCATTCTGGGCGCCATTCTGGGGCAATTTGGGGCAATTTGGGGCAATTTGGGGCCACTTGGTGGCCATTTTGGGGGTCCCCATTAGTGCCCTTTGTGGGATTGCGGCAATGGCGTTTAAGGAGTGTATTAGGTGTTTTGGCTCTGGCTTCACATGCTCGTAAAGATGGAATGACCCACTTTGCCGCCGTTTTAGGTGGCGGAGTCGCCCCCTGCAAATTCAGTAGCCCAGTGGCCCAGACTCTTGTGAAAGGAGAAAGGGTCAAGCAACGCAGGAATACGTCGTATAAAGCGACGAGAGCAAAACGAAAAAGAAAAAAAGAAGAATAATAGTGCACTCCGTATCCACGGTTCGCCCTCGGCCGTTGAGGCAGTTTTTTTTTTTTTTTCTTTTTCTTTTTCTTTTTCTTTTCTTTCTTTTTTTTCTTGGTATTTTTCTTGTTAGGTGCCAAAGCGGCGATTGTATGGGGCGGCCCGGAAAACAGCACATGTAAGCCAAAGTATCTCCGTGTACCTGTGCTGCATAACAGGGAAGCGGGAGACCTGCAAGATACAGGACAGTTATGCTAGGCGATTCATACAGAACACAGAACGGGAGATCTTACATGCGTTGTACTCACAGCCATAACAAAATAAACGATACTACACTACTGGCAACAGCACGGGCAGCCACACGACAAGCAACACGGACAGCAATACTGCACACACAATAGATACAGGCCGCAGCGCAACTCTCTGCTGGTGCTCTTTCGTCTTTTTTGCCGTCTGACATTCTCAGCACAGCCCCCCTTCTCCCCTTCTCCCCCCCCCTTCCCCCCCCTTACGACGCCGGACCACACAGCTCATCCCACCTGGAGCGAAGATCGTCCCATTGAGGCCCATGTATTTCCTTTGGGAACTGCATGGCAGATACACGTATACGATCTGTTGAATGCGCGTATCGACGACCAGCCGGCAAGCCCACGACACGACAAACGCCATCCATCAGCAGAAGCAGTCTCTCTCTCGGCCACACACACTCTCTCTCGCACACTCTCTCGTCTGTGTGTCGTGTAGGGACATTGAGAGAGGCATTGAGGCATTGCCGCTCCTGTTGAGAGTGTGCCCTTTGGAGGGGGGGTGGTCCCAAACCTCTTATGCATGCGATCCCAGCCGGCCAGCCTCTACGTGCAGAGTCTGTTCGGGACAAGAAGACGGCCATGCATCGTCGAGGCCACAAAAAGTCACGCAATGGCTGTCTTGAGTGCAAGCGGCGGCATATGAAGGTGTGTATTTATATGAAAGCCGAGTCAGAAGCAGGAAATAAATAAGAAGCCCGTCCATCTTTTTCCTTCCATGGCCAGTGCCCTTTGGCAGCTCTCTGGTGTCTGTCTGGAATACGTGTATTCCTTTCAACCGGGAAAATATTACACAACAGAAAAAAAAAGACAAAAACCTTAAAACTGACCAAGGTACTTTTTATTCACTACGCCTGCCACAGTGCGACGAGTCGAGACCATCATGTTCCAACTGCAAGACTGTGCAGCGCACGTGCCAATATCCCGATGCCGTGCCTCTGGGCAGCCGTGCGACACGGCCAGGATCTGTGGTAGGACCTATGGCGGGATCCATGGCTGCTGCTGCGTACAGCTACATGCAGAATGATGCGCCGTCGCCGCTGACAACGTCGGACGACAGCCGCGCGACGCCCGGGGCTGCATCGCCGGCATCATCAGGCCTGTCCCAGACGGCGACACAGACACACTCGCAGTCGACGCCGCAAAGAGACGGCACGCCGACGGCCATACCGACCACCATGCCGACCACAATGCCGACATCCGCCGCCCTGCCGCTGGCGGTGCCGCAGCCGAGCGTGCGTGATGTGCACGATCCGGACGAGCCGGTCAACCTGGTGCACGCGGACCTGGCGCTGCACTACTCGACGGCGGTGTCGTCGCCGGAGCTCGAGCCGCAGCTGGTCAGCACGGCGGACCAGGTGGTGATGGAGGAGGCGATCGGGGCGCCGTACCTGCTGTACGAGTGCATGGCCATCTCGGCGCGGCACCTGGCGCTGCTGCGGCCGGAGCGGCGCGACTACTACATGCACCTGGCGGTCAAGCTGCAGACGCGAGCCATCTCGCTGTTCAACGACATGGGCGCCGTGGACCAGACCAACGGCGTGGCGTCGGTGCTCTTCTCGTCCATCCTCAACCGGCACGCGCTCATTGACGTGCTGGTCAACCGCGACGGCGACCTGGCCTCGTTTGTCGACCGCTTCGTGCAGAGCGCCCTGCTGCAGCGCGGCATCCGCACCGTGTCCAAGGTCGCCTGGCCGCAGCTGCTCGAGTCCAACCTGCGGCCCATTGTCAACTGGTCCATGTCCTACCAGGGCCGCGAGGCCGGCGCCCAGGGCCACCACTGCGACGTGCTGCAGCGCCTGATCAGCGAGGCGCCCGGCCTCGACGCCGCCGAGAAGGAGGCCTGCCAGGTGGCGGCGCATTTCCTTCAGCGCGGCTTTGACGACTGCACGAACCCGCTGCCGGGCAAGAACCCGCACCACATCACCTATGTCTGGGGCATCCATCTGCCCGACACCTTTTGCGCCATGCTCAAGGCGCACCGTCCCGAGGCGCTGGCCATTATGGGATGGTACGGCGCGCTGCTGGACCAGTCGCGCAGCAGCTGGCAGCTGGGCGATGCCGGCGAGTTTATCATCACCAGCATCCGCGACGCGCTGGGCGACGAGTGGGCGCCGTGGCTCGAGTGGCCCTATGCGGTGCTGCAAGACGGCATCCGCCAGCATAGTCCCGCCGTCGTGGTCAAGGCGGACGATGCGTGAGGGGGGTAGATGGGGACCATGAAAGCATCTCTTATTGCTACCTTTGTTCTCTCTTGTTACCTCTCGTTTTGGTCTGTGGTTATAGAGGTCACATTACCAACTGTAGATGTTCCTTACTTACCTGCCTCATCTTCCAACCTATGGTAGTAGGTAGATGACGGGACACGCAAGGCTCGGAGCCGAAATCTGTACTTTCATTCAAGAATTCTATATTTAGACAATAAAAAAAAGTCAAAAGCAAAAAAGGAAGTCAAAAAGACAACAAGCCATCAGGCAGCACTTTGAAAAGGACGGAAGTGAAACGAAACTTTAATTAAAACGGCTGCAGGCTATTAAGTGCAAATCTAGCACAACCAAACCGACTGGATGCGAGATACGGTGCCGCTTTGAAAAGGTACTTTTTATTTCGGAGTTGCACTATATTATGATTTCTTGTTGTTTTGACTTTTTGGACACTGATCTTGGCGCCAGCTGCCACGTCATGTCCCGGCCGGGCGGCGGGAAAGGGCGATGGAAAGAGGGGGGTTGGCTGCCAGGTGGACGAGACTAGACCAGTTCAAGCCGTTATGCTGTAAGATACAATGGAAGAAGGCGGGAGGGTCGTTGTCGTGAGGTACGGGAGTATGTCAGATGCATATCTCACTGTGAGAGAGAGATAGGGTTGCAGAAAAAAAAGAACCTACGATATACCTATTGTGGCACATCCCCTTTGCGTCGAGCAGTTTCATGAATGGCCTTTCCAATCAAACCGATCATATCTGTTTTTCTCTCTTCTGACTTTTTTGTTTACCGTTTCATCCCCTCCTTTTCACTGCCAATTGTTTTGATTTACATGTCTGCCTATTAGTGCAGTACGTAAGCTCTCCCCAAGAGTGAAATGGGCAGCAAGGAGCGACTCTCATGTACTTACATGCAAAGATACTCCTCCCGGCCATTCATGCACGTGGTTCAACACAATGCATCCATATACCGACTGCACGGTACGCCCATATCGGGTGTTTTTTACTTTCTTTCTTTTTTCGTTCCTTTTTTTTTTTTTTACGCTCCATCCCTGCATCTACCATCAATTGTACTCTGCTCGCACAGTTTTCGCGTTTTTCTCGGGTCCTTGTGATATGCAGTCCAACTGCCGCAACCCACAGGAGAGCGCGGCTCGGGCTGTGTTTTATTTACTACCGAGATGGAAGAGCGCAGTTCGACCAAGATACCAATTATCTCTTTTTACGTTGCCAAATCTGTCAATCAAATACCATAGGAGACAAGATGCAACCCCCGTATTTTGTGAATTTTTTTTTTTTTTTTTGAAGATGGAAAATATTGCTGCCTTGCCCTGGGCCACGTCGGCCTTCTCCCGCCCTTTTTTTTCTTGTTGTGAGGTAGGTAGCTTCTGTCATGATTTGAGGTGGCTGTTTGCCAACGTCACCAAGCCACAATTCGATTCCAAAGGTGGGCGTACTCACTCTGTCAGTGAGATGTTTATTTTTTGGGGGTGCATAACAATTCGAATTGGGAGATTCCAAGAGGGACCACAGTTGTTCTTGGCATTCGCTTTGTTTTTCGTATTCTTTTTCTCCTCTCTCACGTTGTCGGGCTTTGCTTGGTTTTCAAAGGATGCGTTGTGGCGCTGGTCGTCGTCGTCGTCGTCGTCGTCGTCGTCATCTCGTTCAAAAGAAATAATGGTCAAATTCTGTCTACCAACAAGAATGACATGGGAAAATGAAATAACGGTTTACGAGCAGACTGTTGCATCAAGGGGGTGCAAATCTTGGCCCTTGTACCTTGGTGGGTTTCTTCCCTTTAGTTCTCACCACAGCCAGTTGTACATGTAAGCTGATCAACACCTTTGAAGGATATAAAGTTTCTCACTCTCCCGCGGACAGTAGCATTCCCCGTTGTCGTTTGTTGCCTTTTTCAAAAGCATCTCACGAGGTTATTACCTTGTCCAGCAAGAGCCTTCGAATATCACTGGTGCATTCTCTCACCTAACCACGATCCCCCTTGATTACTATCGGTCCTATATCGATTCTTTTCCTTTTTCCTTTTTGTTTTATTTTTTATTTTTCGGTTCTAAATTTTACTCCTTTTTTTTCTTTTCCCCTGTTTATTTATCCGTGTTCTTTATTTTCCCGCTCCCTCCTCTCTCCATCTTTCTATCTATTCCCCAAACCACCCACCTCGATATCCAACTCTTTCAACAACCTCCGTCTCAACACAGCCCGCCAACATGGCCAAAGACGACAGCAAAGATATCGAATTCATCTTTTACAACTATGTACCCTCCCTCCCAGCCGCGGCCGCTCTGGCCGCTATCTTTATCCTCTTTTTCCTGGCCCATCTCGTGGTCATGCTCAAGAACCGGACATGGTACTGCATTTGCTTTGTCCTTGGTTGCGTCTGTAGGTGTTTTTTTTTTTTGCTCGCTCCTTTTTATTTACAATCGATCGATCCAGCACCGTCACCACACCCTCCCACTTCCCCTCCAGCTAACACCCCCTCCAGTAGAGTCCAGTGGCTACATCGGCCGCATCGTTTCTCACAATGAAGCCCCCGACTATAAAGAGGGCGCCTACATCGACCAGTCCGTGACGATCCTGCTTGGCCCGACACTCATGGCCGCCACGATCTACATGGTCCTCGGCCGCCTCATCGTCGTCCTTGAAGCCGAACACATGAGCTCGATCCGTGTCAGCCTCATCACCAAAATCTTTGTCATTGGTGACGTGCTCTCCTTCTTTATCCAGGGCGCTGGCGCCGGCGCTCTCTCGTCGGCCAAGACCCAGGCCGAGTTTGACCGCTTCAACTACATTGTCGTCGGCGGCCTCGCCGTCCAGGTCTTGTTTTTCGGCAGCTTTATCATCACCACCCTCGTCGTCCACCGCCGCATGCACCTCAACCCGACACGCAAGTCCTTGGAGCTGCAGAAGCCCTGGCGCGGCCTGCTCTACACCCTCTACATCTGCAGCGTCATGATCCTGATCCGCTCCGTCTACCGCGTCATCGAGTACGTCCAGGGCCAGAACGGCGAGCTCCAGAAGAAGGAGTTTTACCTCTGGATCTTTGACTCGGTGCCCATGCTCATCGTCTGCACCCTCTTCCTCGTCTTCCACCCCAACCGCGTCGTCAACAAGGAGACGCTCCCGCCCAAGCCCAAGAAGGCCAAGAAGGCCAAAAAGACGAGCAGCCTGTCCTGGAGATGGCAGAAGCCGTCCGCAGCGCGCAACCACTCCATCATTGCCGAGTCTGTCAGCAGCGACACGAATCTCGAGATGATGGATGATGGCCGTCCTCTCAGAAAGTCGGGTCGCGTGCCCGTGTAAGAGCGGTACACAGAAAACAATGGAGAATAATAGAGTCTACGGGCAATCCTCAAGCCCATTGATCTCTACCACTTTTTCCTTTTTTATTTTCTTCTTCTTCTTCCTTTTTCCCTCTGTTGTTCTCTTCTGTATCCTTCTTACTCTCACTTTATCCCCCTTTTACTCAATAATTTCAGATCCCTCAAGAATGACTTGGTTGCCTCTAGACGTTTTCTTTTCTGCGTGTTTGTTGTATTTCTGCTTTTGGGTAATGGTGCTTTTTTCTCCTTTTTTTTCTACTTGTTTCTCTTGGTCGGATGGGCGCTTTGGCGAGGAATAATATAGAGCTACAATGGTACACAGGTACACGACTACACGGTACCTAGGCACATGGGAATGGGTACATGGAACAGTCCAGCCAATAATAACCGTTCAATCCCTCGCTTCTCCACATTTATACCGTCTATATAAACTCTCGTGCAATTTTTTTCGTCTCGCTTCGGTCTCTCTTTTTTTCTTCCTTTTCTCTCCCAAAGTTGATTACACCCAATGCAGATAAATGGCTCGCCACACACAATCCTCTTTTTCGAGGACGCTTCTGCGTGTGGCGAGTTGTATGATACGGGGAGATTGATCTGCGGGATGAATTTCCCGTGGCGGTGCTTTTAAGAATTGGACATGTCCCGAGAAGCCTCTTTTGGTTTCTCACACGCGTGTTCAGTCCCGTTGAGCTTCGACAGACCATGTTTTTCTGGTCACAGAGCGTCGTATTGTCTCCTGGCCGGAGTAGTTTTTGTCTCGTAGAAAAGCGACAGAATCGTGCATACCTACTGGAACTCTCTGCGGAAATGCCGACAGTGATGGTAGTTTCACGAGGCAGCATAAATGTTGACGATACGTCTTGATACCGAGAAGCATATGTTTCTCTCTTCCAAGTTGATGGACAGGGTATCTTGCCTTTACAGATCAGTAGACGCCGGGCGCAAAAATCGGCTGATCTTTTGCTTGCAAACTCAGTCGCGTACTCGACCCGCTTATCTGCATATCAAGTGGCAATATGCATATACAGAGTCTCATGTAGCTGCTCCGACGGGCAAGCAAAAGCAAAGCAGCAGCAGCAGCAGCAGCAACATCGTACGACTATTTCGAGAGCTGCCGCGAGCTTGCCAACAGCACAATCGCAAGCCTCCCGTTGGCCTATTGCATTCATTCTCTTTCAAACAACAGCATGGAGTCAACATTACGGCTGTTTGCGCGCTCGCTGCGGCCAGCATTCCGGCCATCATTTCGGCCAACATCATCGTCACCTCAGCAGCAGCAGCCGTGTCTTCGCTGCCAAACGTCCCAGCTGCTCTTTTCCGGCCGTCGCTCCGTGTCCAGCTCGACGGGCCGGCCACGGCCACAGGCCCGGCTGCAAGATGCCTTTAGCGAGAGGGAGCGCCTGCGGAAAATATACCAGCAGCGCAACCGCACAACAATGCAAGTCCAGTTGCTGCCGACCACTCCTAGAAGAGGCGATCTCCAAACCATTGTTAAGATGCACCAGCTGACCGGATGCCCCTTTCTTTTTTCGTCCTTTGCAGGTACTATACGCTGAGTGTGATCCTCGGCACAGTGGCCTTGTCCTATGGCTCTGTACCATTGTACAAAATGGTAGGCCTCTTTTTTTTCGCACTGGCCAAATGATGAACGCCCCTCCTGACAGTATTAGATTTGCCAAACGACAGGTTGGGGCGGCCAACCCGTTCGTGCGCCAGGCCACGGCGGCAGCGGCGACACGGCCGACCTGGCCGACCGGCTGAAGCCCGTGACGGATGCCAAGCGCATGCGCGTGACGTTCAACGCGTCCGTGTCGGACGTGCTGCCGTGGAAGTTTGTGCCGCAGCAGCGCGAGGTGCGGGTGCTGCCGGGCGAGACGGCGCTGGCGTTCTACACGGCCACCAACAAGAGCGACAAGGACATTATCGGCGTGGCCACGTACAGCGTCACGCCGGCCCAGGTGGCGCCGTACTTTAGCAAGATCCAGTGCTTCTGCTTCGAGGAGCAGCGGCTCAATGCCGGCGAGACGGTCGACATGCCCGTCTTCTTCTATCTTGACCCGGACATGCTCAACGACCTCAACATGAAGGGCATCGAGACGGTGACCCTGTCATACACATTTTTCAGTAAGTGGGACAAAGCCCCATCATGGGCACATTCTCTGGCGCAGCTCTTTTTTTGCTAATGCTTTTGTGTCCCTTCTACTGCAGAGGCAAAATACGACGACAACGGCAAGATCACAAACCTCCCCAACTTTGGACAGTGAGTGGATTGGCTCGGGACACAAAAAAAATAGAGTCGTGGTGTACGATAAAATAGGGATCGAGCGATATAATATAAAAAAACGGGAGACATGTGGCCTCCAGACGTCATCTGCCATGCTGCGTTCTGTTTGCTTTTGGCTGAATTTATGTACTCCGTACCAAGATTCTACTTGGCGCGAAATACGTGCAGCAGCTAGTACATTTATAGTGAAATTAAGAATCCTGGCGTAGCGAATGCAGCCATAGTATGCATGATGTGTGCGTGACCACTACATGCACTGCTCCTGTACGCCGCGTCGCGCTAATACCGCAAAGCTACAAAGTACCTCCAGCCAGTACCTTTTGTACAGCTGGGGGGGGCCTCATCATAGTGCCGTCCACCATAGCTTCCTCTCGTCATCACCACGCGCCATCCCGCACTCTCCTTCTGTTGCTTTGCCCACCAACTGCGCTCAACGAAACGAACCGTCGGGCCCATCTCATCTTGACGTATAGCAGCTTTGCAATCTTTTTGATCTCGACTTCAACACACACTCGTGCAACACTCTCCCCTCGACTTCCCCCATCTTCGGCGGCCTCCTTTCCCGCATCATCAGCCCCGTGTCCCCCATCCGACGGATCGACTGTTTTCTGTTTGGCGCTGACGGCTGTCGCGCCGGCCTTTTCTCTCCCGTTTGCGGCCAGACAGAATGCTTGCACAGCACTGCCATCGGTAGCAATGAAGGCCGTCCTCCCGGGCAAGCCCGAGCCGCGGCTCCAGGCCCTCGCGACAGGTGTCTGGGATGCGCGACGTGTTATCGTGAGTTGAAAAAGAGGAGAAGTGGTCTTCTTTTTATGCGCATACTCTAACTGTCGTCTAGGTCTACATCACAGGCAACGCGCTGGCTATCCTGGGCGACCACAAAACACTATATCAGACCATCTACGACGACGACGAGACGCCGCTCGAGGCCGTCGCCTTTGACGAGACGACGGGATGCATTGCCACCTGCACGCGGACAGTGGTGCGCGTGTACCAGCCAAGCGCACTGTTTGAAGGCGCTCCTCTCCAGGTATGGGGATGAGGATGGATGAGGCGGAGCTTTCGTATCTTGCGTCTTATATACTGACATCGTCACTTTTTCTCTTCCCTCTCTGCAGTGGGTTCTCCAGCATGCCTTTACTCCCGATGTACGCATCTACGACGGTGACGACCACGACGGCACCGAAAACTGCAAAAGCACACCCTTGACCCTCTCCTGGGGCGCCTCGCGCGAGCTTGTTGTCGGCCACGGCGCCGTCGCCCTCTACCACATTGGCAAGCAGGCCGCGCCGTGTCTGTGGCGCAAGACGCTCCCCAATGTCGTCAAGTGGGCGACGGCATCGTACGACTCGGGCTACATTGCCTGCGCCGGCTACACGGACTCGCTCGTGCAGGTGTGGCGCCGCCTCAACTTTGACGCCGATAACGCGGCCTTTGATGTGCTCTACCTGCGCCATCCCCACGTCGTCACGGGCCTCTACTGGCGCAAGCCGTACCACGTCGGCCACACCATTGAGAACGTGCTCTACACCGTCTGCGCCGACAACCTGCTGCGCATCTGGACCGAGGCCGACGGCCACAACAATGCCCACCAGCAGCTGTCGCTCGGCGGGCAGGCCGATCTGGCGGCGTCGATGCAGACGGGCGCCGCGCTGCATGGGCAGAACGGACGGAACGGACAGAACGGACGGAAGGGACAGACCGGGGAGAGCGGTGGCCACGACAGGCGGGACAGCCTGGGTGGCGTTCAATGGGCCTTTATAGTGCAGGGCCGTGATTTGACGGCGGCGACCGAACGAGCCGTGCAGGAGCGCGACGAGAAGAGCGGCAAGGACGACAGCGCCCTGCGGAATCTGGTCAATATCGCCAACCGGAGCACCGAGGTCTGTCTCGTCCTCGATGCGCACGGCCGGCTGGACGCGCTGTCGCTCGAAAACATTGAGCCGTCGTCGTCGGCAGCCGGCAGCCAGGCGACGCACCAGATCCGAAACAGGCACAACGTCTACAAGCTCGCGCAGCTGCTGTCGCCCGACCTCGACTTCTCGCGCAGCCTCGACGCCTCGTCGCCGCTGTCGGCGACCGCTAACCACGTCGAAATCTACAGCTACTGCGACCGTGCCAAGGGCCATCTCAACATTCTCATCCACTACTTTGCCGGCAAGATTGAGTTTTACGAGGCCAATGTGGCGCATCTGCTGGACGAGAGAGCCACGTCGCGGCCGCGTCTGGTCCGCAAGGCCACGTGGTCCGGCCACTCGAGCCCCGTGCGCAAGGTCATGCGCAACTTTAGCGGCAGCGCCATTGTCTCGCGCACGCGCAACGGCGAGAGCGTCGTCTGGAACCACCGCCCGCATGCCGGGCTCGGCACGCAGCTCCTGCCCAAGAACATGCTCGTCGAAGACAGCCCCATCCGCCGCATCTGTCTGCTCCGCAAGGGCCGCTTTGTCGTCTTTCTCTTCCGCGAGCAGCTGGCCGTCTGGGACTGCCGCCGCAACCAGCCCACGCTGCTGGGCCGCCTCGACTACACCGTGGAGGGCGACCCTCTCTGTCTGCTGGTGCTGCCGCGCGAGAATGTCGAGGACGGCTCGGTGGCGCACATTGCCACCATCACCTCGGAGAAGCAGGGCGTGGTGTGGGAAGTGCATCTGCCCGGCTCATTGTCATCGGGCGACGTCCTCCACGAGAGCGAAAAGAGCGAAAAGAGCGACCAGTCGTCTGTGCACGAGTTTTGCCGCTTCAGCTTGAGCGATGCGGGCGACCTGGCGTACGTGCTCCCCGTGGACCCGGCGGGCGCCAACCCGACCATCTCGGGCTTCCTCGATGTGTTTGCGCGCGACGTGGCCATCTCGTACACGGCGACGGGCCGCGTCGAGTTCTGGACGGCGCGCGTCAACCACGACAAGGGCAATGTCGAGTGGCTGTCGACGTCGGCCATGGAGACGGCGATTCCGAACCCGGCCCTCGTCAGCGGCAGCATGCGCAAAAAGGCCGCGCTCGTCAACAAGGACCGGTCCGCCGTGACCATCTGGGACACGCAGGCTGCGCAGCTCGAGTACGAGGGCCGGTTCGAGAGCCACGACACCGTGCAGGACCTGGACTGGACGTCCACGCCCGACTCGCAGTCCATCCTCGCCGTCGGCTTCCCGCACCGCGTCATCCTGCTGGCCCAGCTGCGCTACGACTACCTCAACAAGGGCCCCGCCTGGGCCGTCGTGCGGGAGATCTCGACGCGCGAGCACACGCCCTACCCCATTGGCGACTCGACCTGGCTGGCCGGCGGCGACCTGGTCATTGGTGCCGGCAACCAGCTCCTGCTGCACGACCGGCTGTACAGTGCATCCAATGCCCTGGTCAGCGAGCTGCGCTTCCCCGAGGCCAAGGGCCAAAGCAAGGGCCAAAGCCAGGGCCAGACCAAAGGCCAGACCAAAGGCCAAAGCAAGGGCCGCAAGACGCTGGACCTGTTTGAAGTTGTCCAGCGACTCAACGGCCCGCTCCCCGTCTACGATCCGCAGTTTTTGAGCCAGTGCATCATGGCCGGCAAGAACGCCCTCGTCCAGCGGATCCTCATGGCGCTGCACAAGACGCTCAAGTTTTATGTCCCGGGCGATGTCATTGACGATTATCTGGGACTCGACATGGAAGAGTTTTTTGTCGATGAAAAGATGTCCAATGGCAAGAAGCGTCCGAGCTCGCCACTGTTTTCGCGCCATGGTGCGATCGACGATGACGACGACAGCGAGGTGTTTACCGAGGACGTGGCTGTGGCCATCAATGAGAAGCTCACAAAGATTGCCCTGCCGCAGCTGACGAGCCACGAGCAGATTCAGCTGGTCGACATGGTGGAGTGTGCCGGTCTTGTGGAAAAGCACCGGCGGTCCATGGACGAGAACGGCGCGCGCTTCATGCTCTTCTTCCGGCAGCACGCGCTCCGCAAGGGCCGGACCAATGAAATCCACATGGGCTGGCGCGAGATCAACTGGGCCTACCATTCGACGAGCCAAGACATTTTGGTCGACTTTGTCTCGCGGCAGCATCAAGGGTCCATGGTTTGGGATGATGCCAAGGAGAGCGGCCTATTCATGTGGCTGAGCGACAATTCTGCCGTGGTACGTTTTTTGTCGATGTGAACGACAATAAGTGATGATGTGCTGTGGACGTTGTCTAGACGAGTTTGATTTTATTCTTTTTGTTTTTTTGTCCTCTTTTTTTCGTCCTCCTCTTTTTGCTAACAACCCTCCCCCTCCAAACAGAAAGCGCAGTTCGAGGTGATTGCTCGCAACGAGTATGCAAAGAGCGATGTTAAGAACCCCGTCGACTGTAGCCTGTTCTACCTGGCCTTAAAGAAGAAAACGGTTCTCCAGGGCCTGTGGCGCATGGCGTCGTGGAACCGCGAGCAGGCGGCAACACAGAAGCTGCTGGCCAATAACTTTGACGAGCCGCGGTGGAAGACGACGGCGCTGAAGAATGCCTATGCCCTGATGAGCAAGCGGCGGTTTGGTGAGTCTTTTTTGCCTTCTTCTTTTTTTTCACGTCAGCTTCCGGTTGAGTCGACCTGCTAATACCCTTCAGAATATGCGGCGGCATTCTTTTTGCTGGCCGACCACCTTCAAGACGCCATCAATGTGTGCTACGGCCAGCTCAAGGACATGCAGCTTGCCATTACCATTGCGCGCGTCTACGAGGGCGACGACGGCCCGGTCCTGCGGCGGTTCCTCGAGGAAGAAGTCCTTGCCGTGGCAGCACAGGAAGGCAACCGCTGGCTGGCCTCGTGGGCGTTTTGGTTCCTGCGCCGACGGGACATGTCGGTGCGCGCACTCATTGTAAGTTGGCGACGCAGGCGATGATGATTGTCCTTTTTCTTTCTTTTTGTTTTTTATGATCCTAACAAAACACAGATGCCAGTGTATGCCCTTCTCGAGACACCGTGCACGCCCGACCTCAAGTCGAGACTGTTCCTCACCGACGACCCGGCACTCGTCGTGCTCTATGCACAGCTGCGGCAAAAGACGCTGCAGACACTGCGCGGCGCATCCAAGGTCACGCCCAAGGTCGAATGGGACCTGGTGCTGCACAGCGCGCGCCTCTATGGCCGCATGGGCTGCGACCTGCTGGGCCTCGACCTCGTGCGCAACTGGGAGTTCTTGCCGCCAGCCGGAAGCAGTGGCAGTGTGTTTGCTCAAGACGAGGCGAGCCAGCCGCTCAAGATCCTGCGCCGCCGCAGCTCGCTCATTGTCGCCGACCTGCCGCCGTCGCCGATTGCCGAGAAGCTGCCGGCTGATATGCGCACGGGCGGCGTCCAGGCTCCCACCGTGTTTGAGGAGCCAGATGCTAACTCGCTCCTCGACAGCTTTGGCTTTTGATGGGGGGTTGTGGGTATGTATATGGTTTATCTTCTCGTACGATCATGCGATCCTTGGATGGGTGGGACGGCAAGGGAGACAAGAGGGAGAGTGTGTGTGTGTGAAAAGGGAGGGCATTTTGAATATCACAAGCATGGGTTATGTAATCAACAATCAATGCAATCAATGCAAGCACTGTGACGGTGATCCACATTTTTAGGTTTTAGTGGTCAGCCGGCTGCACATTAGCGCTATGAGGAGTGGGGGCAACAACAACAAACCACGTCATAAGGCTGCGAGCACGTTCTGCAGCGTGACTGGCCGACGCGGCCAATCTGCGCACAGGCATGTAGCGGTATGCAAGACGCCCAAATACCCAGGCAGGCAGCAGAACAATTGGCATTTCACTCTTGACACGGGTGCACAACGACCACGGACCCCTTGTTCTCCTGTGCTCTTATCGTGTCCTTTTTGCAACGCATCCTCGCCTCGGACACAGCAGCCACCATGCCGACACCTTTCTCTCCTCCTCCATCCTGATCTCGTGACTATTCGTCTCGTTCTCGCTCCTTCCTTTTGCAGCATTTTCGACGCTCCTTCCTTGAAACACTCGACCAACCCTTTTTTTCTCTCCCGACAGTCCTTCTTCTCTCCTTCCGCCTTTTTTGAAGCAATGGCGGCATCTTCACTACAGCAGCACCAACAACGCCACCAGCAACAACATCACCGTCGCGGGCCATCGCGATCCGCGGCAGCCGTTCAAGACCCTCACACGTACGGGCCGCAGTGTCGTCGAGCACCGCCCAAGACGCCCGTCGAGTCAGACCCTTGGCTCGAGGGCATTCCGCCCAGCAACGCGCAGTTCTTTTACGCGTCTCTCGTCCACATCGATGACCCCCTGTCGTCCACGGCCGGCGACACCGGCAAGGCGGCCGTCAATCCGCCCCTGAGACCGTTCTCGCTCGAAGACAACAATGCATTGGAGAAGGCGTGGCGGAGTCTGGCCAGCGAGGCCGACCGCGAGAACCACGAGGCTGCACGCTACGGCCGCACGCCTCCATCGCCCGTGCTGCAGGCCGACGAGGACGCGGTGGCTCTGGTCGTGCGCCACCTCGCCGCGCGACATCGGCTCAAGCACCTGCGCGACAGCTCGACCACGGCTACCACAGCCGTCGATGCCGTCACGACGACCGTGAGGGCCGTCGTGCAGGGCGCCCCGACGAGCATCCCCGTCTGCTGTGAGCAGCTGGTGTCGGACGCTGCCGCAGAGCTTGCGGCCCTGTTTTGCCCCCTGGCCACTTCGCGGCAGGCGTTTATGGGCGTCGACAGAGTGACGCAGGATGTCATGATGGCGCTTGGCCGCTCGCGCTCGTCGTCTGTGGCTCCTGGCGATGTTCCCGCAGCGCTGTCGACAGGGCTTCACAGTCTATCGTCATCGCTTGCCTCGCATACCCGTGCCGAAGACGGCAGCATCGTCTACAACGGGAAGTCCCCAGCACAACAAACACAGGCCCTGCCTGCGTCACCCATCTCCATCAGGCAGCCTCTGGTCGACGACGGCATATCGGGCACGCCTTTTCTGCGTGTCAAGGAGCCTCCCATGGGCTCTCTCGGAGCCACACCCCCCACGGCCATGTCGCGTCCAGTGTCCAAAGACGGCCCCGCGAGAAAATGCTCTGTGGCCGTGCCTGTGTCTACGTCTGTGTCTGCGCCTGGCCAGCAGCAAGGCCAGCTGGCCAGCACCGACAAGGACGCGCCGGCAAGCGCCAACAGCCAGACCGTCTCCGGGGGCACATCATCCATCCCGGCCGAGGAAGACGAGGCCAAGCTGCGAGCAGAGATCGAGGAGACATCTCTGAAGCTGGCCGACATGCGCAAGGAAGTCTCGGTGGCTGTTGGCGTGGCAAGACTGCACACGGTCGGTCTCCCATCCCTGCAAATGAAGCCCATATACTGGTCGCCCGTCAACGACGTCTCGACGGTGCGCCGCGCCACGTGGTTCTACCGCGACACCATGATGCCCCTCGATCCCGCCGTGGCCAACCAGCTCGAGACACACTACCGTGAGCTTGCTCCCTGGTCGGAGTCCTGGGCCGTCGAGCTGCGCTGTGCCATTGACATTGGCCCGGTCGGCGAGGAAAAGGTCGCCCAGCCGCTGTGGCCCGCGGCTCTGAAGCGTCCCAACAGCAAAAAGGGGCCCAAGATCCCCCAAGGTCCCGAGATTTCAAGCAACGTGTTCTGCGCTGCCCATTGTCATCGGAGCATTGCAGCAGTGGACGGAGTCGCCGAGGCTGCCGTGCCGTCTCCTGTCGAGGGCGGCGGCGGCGGTGACGATGTCAACAATCATTTCAATCCGGATGCAGGAACACTCCCTGTACCCACTGCGTTTGCCAACTACCAGGTCGTCTTCAAAGACGGTGTTTCTGCCTTTTTGCTCAAGCCTAGTCTCAAGCCGTCTGCCTACTATGGACGGCGGCCCATTTCAAAGATTCACAAGGGTGCCACTGTTGGCATTCCCGTCGTCCGCGGCTTTGACAGAAAAGCATGGAATCGCATCTACGAGAAGACGTCCAAGCCTGCACCTGGCTATGTTGCACCTGTCCCTCCAGCTGCCCCGGATGCCAATGGTGTTGCAGCTGGGCAAGCTGGTGCTGCTGCTGCTGCTGCTGCTGCTGCTGCTTCCAATGCATCAGACAGCAGCTCCTCTGACTGCCCTGGGTGTGAAGCTGAGCGCAAGAAGAACCAGGTGACCGATCTGGTTCTGGTGGTGCACGGCGTGGGACAGAAGCTGGCCGAGAGGGTAGAGAGCTTTCACTTTACGCACGCTATGAACGGTCTGCGAAAGTCGCTTGCCTCGGAGCTGAGACGACCCAATGTGCGCGCCGTCCTTCGCGAGGGCCAGAACGGCATCATGGTGCTACCCGTGAACTGGCGGCACACTCTGTCGTTTGAGGACGGAGGCTTTGCGCGCGATCCCGACCACAACGGGCCTCCCATCACGGCCGACGGGTTCGGCCTCAAGGACATTGAGCCCAACTCGATCCCAGCGGTGCGGAGCATGATTTCGGACGTCATGTTTGACATTCCCTTCTACATGTCCCACCACAAGCCCAAGATGATCCAGTCGCTGGTGCGGGAGGCCAACCGCATCTACCACCTGTGGTGCCAGAACAACCCGGGCTTTGCTGAGCATGGCCGCGTGCATATCATTGGCCACTCTCTCGGCAGCGCCATGGCGATCGAGGTGCTGTCGCGGCAGCCTACGATCCCGCCGTCGCTCGATCCTGCCGATACGGCGTCGTCCAACAACACGAATAACTCGAATAACTCGACTCACTTTGCCTTTGACACCAAGAACCTGTTCTTGCTCGGCAGTCCTGCAGCCTTTTTTCTCTTGCTCGAGCGCGGCGCCCTGGTCCCCCGTCGCGGCCGTCAGAAACCCGGAGTCGACGCCAACGACAGCCAGGACGATCGGGTTGTGGGCAATGCCGGGTCCTTTGGTTGTCTGGCCGTGGACAACATATACAATATTTTGGCCAAGGAAGATCCCATCGCCTATCTTTTAAATGGCACGATTGATGCATCGTATGCGGCCAGTCTCAAGCCCGCCTATGTGCCCTCGGCGACGACTGGGTTTTTTGCGTCGATTGGCCAGGCGCTTCTCGGGACGGGGTCGTCATCGACAGCGGCGGGCGCAGAGTCTTCTGATGGTGCGTCGTTGACACTGCCCCCTCCGGCCTCGACGCCCATCCTTACACGGCTTCCGTCGCAGCTGGAGCTCGAGGTGCACGACTTTACGCGTGAAGAGATTGCGGAGCGCAAGGCCTACCTGCTCAACGACAATGGACAGGTCGACTATCTCCTGCCGTCGACGGGCGGGCCTCTCGAGATCCAGTACTTGAACATGCTGAGCGCGCACACGAGCTACTGGACGAACCAGGATCTGGTGCGGATGCTCTGTGTCGAGATTGGCCGACGGCCGGGCAAGGCGCACACGCTGCCGAGCATGCGAGCCGTCAAGGCCAAGAGTCGAGCCATTCCTGGGACAGTCAACTGATAAAACATGGGAAAGGATTTAGATGAGGAAGGAACATGGACCATGTGGTAGAAATAGAAATGAAAGGATTGATAGGATAAATAGGATCGGGATGGAATTGGTAGAGCTGGTATTATATCATTTTCCATTGTAAATTCCAAAAATAAATCAAAAGAAAATATCCAAAGCAACAAAAAACTCCATAATCAAGTGCAAAGAAACAATGGCAACATGGCTGTTATATACAGTGCCTTGTTTTTGGTCGCCACCACCACCACCCTTACGAGCTCCCAATCTAGTTGTCGAGCTCCATGAGCGCATCTTCTGCCTCGTCGTCGTCATACTGCTCCTGGCCGGTAGCAGCGACAGCACCAGCAGCACCACCCTGTGCTTCGGCGTCTGTATAGCGGGCCATGCCGGCATTGTTGATTTGCTCGCGCAGCTGGATGATCTTGTCCTGGTCGGCCTTTTCCTGGTGCTTCTTGAGATCAGCCGGGCTCCATGTGCTGATACCCTCTTGGTCCTTGGCGTAAAAGGGCTGGGCCATATCGCGCAAGAACTTTTTGGCATTGCTGACGGCCATGTCAGTGCTGAGATTGGCATCGGCCTCGAGCAGGGCCTGGTTGATCCATTTGGGCAGCTGGTTGCGCTTCTTTTGGTACCGACGGTCGGACAAGACCATGATGCCGTAGTCGTCCTTGCCGCGCAAGACCCGACCCAGACACTGCGCGGCGTGGCGCATGGCGTCGAAAGACAGGAAATCGTTTTCGCGGATGCGGTATGTCTCGCGCAAGAACTCGAGGCGGGCCTTGAGAATGCGCGACTCCGTGTACTGGAAGGGCACGCCCATGGACAGCACGGTGCGACCGTACTGGTGGTCAAAATCGATGCCCTCGGACACCTTGCCACGGGCGACGCACAGCAGGACGGCGCCGCGGCCGTTGCAGCAGGCGGTGCGGTACGTCTCGAGGGCCAGCGACGTCTCCTGGGCATCGGGTGTCTCGACCAGGATGAGCTTGTACTTCCAGACCTCGTCGAGGATGCCCATGCCCTGCCACATGCTGATGATGGACTCCATGTAGAGGTACGACGGGAAGAAGACGACCATGCCGTCCGGGGTGATCTTGGCAAACTCGGCGAGCAGGTTGCCGTAGTTGCGCACGACACTGGGCTCGTTGCGGACCTGGAAGCTGGTCGAGATGGAGGCCTGGTCGCTGCCGCGGGTGACGATCATGGGCAAGAAGGAGCGGCGGGCCAGGGTCATGGTGTAGGACTCCTGGACGACGGTGGAGAAGTCGAGCATCTTGGGGTACATTTCGAGCGGCGAGATGGTTCCCGACGTGATGATGACGCTGCTGAAGCGTTCAAACACGGGCCGGATGGCGATGGCGGCGTCGAGGCAGGTAAAGTGTAGCACGGGGTTGGGTACTTCGGCGGTGTCGGACTCGAAGGGCTCGAGGATGAGCAGGAAGCCCTTTTCGTAGGTGGCGACGAGCGTTGCAAAGGTGGCCACTTCCCGGAGGGGCTGGTAGTCTTCAATGTTGGTGAGCTCGAGTGTGCGGACGAGCGATGCGAGGCGCTCAGCACAGAAGCGTAATGGCTTCCTCTCGATGAATGTGTACTCCTTGAGATGCGACAAAAAGGACGGCGGTGTCTCGGAGATGACTTGCCGGACCTTCATGCGCGTCTGGCGGTGGGTTTTCTGTCAGCTTCTTTCTGCTTTTCAGTTGCTCTTGGGTCGTTCTTGGGTCGCTGCTGGATCGCTCCTAGGTCACCAAAAAGTCTTACCTTTAGATATTCGATGAAGCGTTTGAGGAACGCGATAAAGTGTTCTGCACGGCGGATGTTTCCTGGTACTGCTTCCTTGAGCAGGTCTTCCGGTAGTGCTGGAGCAGAGAGTGTCAGTAGATGTGGAGGTCATAGCTCGGCGATCCGCGACAAGAAGCCCAGCGACCAACGATCAGCGACGTACTTGGGTTTGCCATAAAGGCGTCTTCTTGGCGGGCTTCATCAGCTTCCCTCAGGCCCTGGACGAGTTTCTGGTACTCATTCTCGAGCTGCTTCTGGTCGGTCTCGCGCATCTCGTTGATCTTGCGCTCGAGGTTCTGTGCGCCGCGGGTGGCCTTTCTCAGCGAGTCCTCGGTGATGTCGGTGCTGAGGGACTCGATGCAGACGTTGTCGATGTTGTGAGCTTCGTCGAATACGACGATGGAGTCTTGTGACAGCTCCTTGGATACTCTCTCGGCGATTTTGGGGTCGAGGAGGTAGTGGTAAGAGTAGATGATGACATTGCAGTATTGCATCTGTATGGCGGTTAGTTGTCGGTCACTTTTTTCGCGTCCTTCTCTCCTCTCTCTCCTTTTCCCTCCTCTCGACATACCATTCGACGGGATGTAAAGTATGGACACTGCTTGTGGTCTTCGCCGTACCGGAGGAGACCGTCGAGGGTCCAGACGCCGTTGGGGATGAGGTTGTGAGGTTCGAGGCTGTCCAGGTTCTGAGATATTGGTAGGAGAGTGTGTCAGTCAGCCTATTTTTCCGACGACCTATGAGGGATATGATCACTGCTGCCAACAAAAAAACATACGTCGTGGTACTCGCAGACGTCCACGTCGTCGCCGCGCTTCTTCTTCTCCATGACAAAGCCGGCCGTCAGGCTACGACAGCGTGCGTCGACGACGGCGCCGCTCTTCTCGCGCTTCACAGACGGGTGCAGACAGAGGTTCTTGCGACTTGTCAGGCCCAGGCCGCGAAACTCTTCTTCGTAGCCGAGCTCTTGGGTGCGGTATTTCATGAGCGCCTTGAGCTCGACGAGGGCCTTTTCAATCTCGGACATGGTACCTGGCAGGTGTGGGGGACGGTCAGTGTATATTTCGGCGTGGCGGATTCCTGACAACTCTTTCCTGCATCGGATGCAACTCACGGGAGCAGTAGATGAGCTTTCGCTGGCCGGGATAGTACTGCTGGTAGGCAACAATGAGCGACAGGAGCGACACGGTCTTGCCGGTGCCCGAGGGCATCTCCAAGACGCAGTTTCCCCCGGCATCAAGGGTGCCTGTGTCGCGAGTCAGTATATGGTGGTCTGGGTGGCAGCTCGCAGCTTGCGGCTTGCTTTGGAGGGAGGATGGTATCGAGAGTCGTACGTTTTAAATCGCACATGTATCTTTTGAAGGCGGGTGCTGTGTCAGTATGGAGTCTGTGCTGCAGGTGTCAATAACCGTCGTGGTGTGGAAGCTCACGCATATTGCTCTGTATGTTTGGAGTGGTCAGCATTGCATTCCCTGTTGGCATCATGTGTCGTTATAACATCGTATACCCTCCACGAGTGAGGACTTACCTGGGTAGATCCGCGGGTACGGAAACAGTACCGGCAGGTCGCTGTATGGTGATGGGATTGTCAGCCGTTATCTCTTCCTCTTTTAGACTCTCTCCCTCGTTGGTTATGTCTGGGGTAGCGTTCGGGTAGCGTTCGGGGAAGCGCTCGGGATGGACGTACTCGATGTTGAACTTCATGATGCTGGCTGAGGCCGGGGCCGGTTGAAGCGCGTGCTTTGGAGCTGTCGGTTTGGTCTGTCGTCGACGGTGGGTAGGGCGGCGTGGCGGTGAGCAGTTCCCTGGCCGCCGCGGGAGGTCGGTCGGTCGTGCAGTGGTGCGTGTGCAGACGTGGTCGTGGACGCGGAGCTGTGGCAGCTCGGGATGTCGTGATGTCGTGATGACCGTGAATGTGAAGCTTTGCCTGGTCGCGGAAGCACGTGATGTGGTTTCGCGTTGTGTTATGTAATCGCATCAGGGCCTTTTACAGGCGGTGTTGGGTGCCGTTGAGTGTGACTTGTGCAGTGAGTTTCATTTTATGTGATTTGGTTTGCTTTTGGTTTCACGTAAATGTGATCTTTACTTGGGTGGCGAGTGTTTTTCTATTCGAGAAAGTTCGTGGTTTATTAAGGATATGTCTTTTCATGCTTCATGGTGAGATTTGAATCTCGTGAATATTTTTAATTTTTTCGATGAGAAAATATAAATGAAGCAAGAAGTACATCAATTCACCATTTAAAACCAAAGGAAATCCCAAATGTAAGAAAAAGAAAAAAAATGCGTGCTCTTTATTTTTTATAAAAAAATCATCCAAACAACAACTGTCCGTACCGCACGTCGATATGCAAACCGACGACAACTCGTCAAAACGATACATGCAGCTTCCAGGTAAGTATATGTACTAGGTACATATCATCTGTACCCACTCCTGTGGCTGCTCCTGTACCCCATACCTGCAGCATACCGCACCCATGCCCACCGCCCCAGCCTGCTGCTACAGGACCACTAGACCGCCTAGCACCCGCCGGAGACAGCTTATCTTATCGCCCGGGCCAGCAGCCGCGGGCGCCACAATTCTGCCGTCGACCACCGCTAAAATTTTTCTTTACTGCAAAAAAAAAGTCTCCTGCCGGCGGCAGCAGCCTCGAATCCCAGCCTCGAATCCTCGAATCTCGACGATCGCCACGATACATGTAGTCGTCGACACGCACCAAAGCACGCCGACTGCGAAAACCACACACACCCCCCACCCCCCTCTTCCACGGACGGCGTCCATTGAGTGACCCAACAGGCCGTCGAGCACATTGACGCCATGAACGTCTCGCAGCCCGTTGCCTCCTCTGTGGAGAGCGTCGAGTTTACCTTTTTGTCGGCCGAGGAGATCCGCGCGGCGTCGGTGCGGCGGATTGAGAATGAGAGCACGTTTGACAGCCTGCTGAACCCGGTGCCGGGCGGTCTGTACGACCCAGCGCTCGGATCGTGGGGAGATGCACCGTAAGTAGTTGGGAGGAGTGTTGAGTTCTTTGGCTTTTGGAGGTTTTTGGAGGTCTTTGGAGGGTTCACTTAAGAGGTTTGCTCCTTCCCGATTTGATTCGAGAAGCTGCTTTTGTGCTTTGGCTGCCTCTTTCCCTCCTCTTCCATCACCAATTGACCACCACAAAATATAAGTCCATCCATATATACTGACATTGGCTTCCTTTCTCCTCCCCCCCCCACAGATGCACAACATGTAATCTTGGTCAGGCTCTCTGCCCCGGCCACGCCGGCCACATCGACCTGCCGGTGCCCGTGTACCACCCCGTCTTTATGGACCAGACGCTGCGGCTGCTGCGCGCCGACTGCGTCTACTGCCACCACTTCCGGCTGCCGCTGCGCGAGCTCAACCGCTACGCCTGCAAGTTCCGGCTGCTGCAGTACGGCCTCATGGCCGAGGCGCTCAACATCGACGCCATTGGCGAGGACTACGGCGGCACGGCGCTGCCTGGACTGCCGCAGGTCGAGATCGATGCCGACAGTAAAGACGTCAAGGCGGTGCAGGAGGCCGTGATGCGCGCGCGCAACGACTACGTGCGCCAGGTGCTGCAGAGCCGCCGCGTGCTGGCGGGCGACATCCGCAAGGGCAAGCACGAGGGCGCGTCGGCGATGCGCCGCGATCTGATGGCCCAGTTCCTCAAGGACATTGTGGCGACGCGCCAGTGCAGCCGCTGCGAGGGCATCTCGCCCGCGTACCGCAAGGACCGCTTCGTCAAGATCTTTGAGAAGCCGCTCAACCAGATCGAGTACAACAAGATGATCCGCCAGGAGGGCTTCCGCCATCGCCGCGACGCCCTGACGCTGCGTCTGAAGAAGAAGCCGGGCCCGGGAGCGAGCAACGGCAAGACGGCGCGCGACGAGGGCGTTGCCGATGTCGAGTCGCAGGAGGACGAGGGGATGGCGGACAACGTCGAGGACGAGGTCGAGGACGAGTCGGATGGCGGCGGTGCCGACACGCTCGACGAGAACGGCAATATTGTCTCCGGCCCCCGCGACGACAGCTACATTCCCGGCATCAAGCAGACCAACCCGCTGCGCCGCCCGCGCTACATCAGCGCGCAAGAGGTGCTCGAGCGTCTGCGGCTGCTCTTCTACAACGAGCAGGAGCTGCTGCAGCTCGTGTACAACGCGCGGCCGCCGGCCCGCGGCGTCAAGACCACGCCCGACATGTTCTTCATCCACGCGCTGCTCGTGCCGCCCAACAAGTTCCGTCCCGAGGCGCGCACCGGCGACGCGCAGGTCACCGAGGCCCAGCAGAACTCGCTCTACAAGGCCATCCTCAGCGCGTCCTTCCACGTCGCCGAGATCCACCGCGAGATCCAGAAAAAGTCGGCCGGCGGCGGCGACGCCAACGGCGACGCCGACGCCAACGAGCCCGGACGCGCCGCGCGCGACATCCTCGCGCTGCACGAGGCCTGCACCGACCTGCAGAACTGCGTCAACACGCTCATCGACAACACCAAGAGCCCCGTGCAGGGCGCCGCCGCCAAGCGCATCGAGGAGGGCATCAAGCAGAAGCTTGAGAAGAAAGAGGGTCTCTTCCGCAAGAACATGATGGGCAAGCGCGTCAACTTTGCGGCCCGCAGTGTCATCTCGCCCGACCCCAACATCGAGACCAACGAGATCGGCGTGCCCCCCGTCTTTGCCCGCAAGCTGACCTACCCCGAGCCCGTCACCAGCCACAACTTCAAGGAGCTGCAGCAGGCCGTCATCAACGGCACCGACGTCTGGCCCGGCGCCTCCGCCATCGAAAACGAAAACGGCCAGGTC
Source organism: Intubia oerlemansii (assembly GCA_020002355.1). Classification (NCBI taxonomy): domain Eukaryota; kingdom Fungi; phylum Ascomycota; class Sordariomycetes; order Ophiostomatales; family Ophiostomataceae; genus Intubia; species Intubia oerlemansii. The sequence goes on along the minus strand of JAGKRZ010000013.1, from coordinate 81,893 downwards.
GTCAACCTGCGCAGCAAGTCGCTCGAGGAGCGCATGGCCCTCGCCAACCAGCTGCTCGCCCCCTCCAGCTCCTCCATGCTCGGCGCTAGCCGCGGCAAAAAGGTCTACCGCCACCTCAGCAACGGCGACGTCGTCCTCATGAACCGCCAGCCCACCCTGCACAAGCCCTCCATCATGGGCCACCGCGTCCGCGTCCTGCCCGGCGAAAAGACCATCCGCATGCACTACGCCAACTGCAACACCTACAACGCCGACTTTGACGGCGACGAGATGAACATGCACTTCCCCCAGAACGAGCTCGCCCGCGTCGAGGCCCTGCAGCTCGCCGACACCGACCACCAGTACCTCTCCGGCACCCAGGGCAAGCCCCTGCGCGGTCTCATCCAGGACCACATCTCCATCTCCGTCTCCCTCTGCAACAAGGACACGTTTTTTACTCGCGGCACCTACCAGGACCTCATCTACAGCGCCCTGCGCCCCGAGAGCGGCCACATCATCGGCGAGCGCATCGAGCTCGTCCCGCCCGCCGTCCTCAAGCCCGTGCCCCGCTGGACCGGCAAGCAGGTCATCACCACCATCCTCAAGAACATCAAGCCCCCTAACTGCGGCCCCCTCTGGATGCGCGGCAAGACCCAGATCCCCGGCAACCGCTGGGGCAGCCAGGGCCAGGAGGAGGGCTTCGTCGAGTTCCAGGACAGCGTCCTCATCTCCGGCATCCTCGACAAGGCCCACCTCGGCCCCAGCTCGCGCGGTTTCATCCACGCCATCCACGAGGTCTACGGCCCCTCCGTCGCCGGCAAGCTGCTCAGCTGCATGGGCCGTCTGCTGACCAAGCTGCTCAACATGCGCGCCTTTACCTGCGGCATGGACGACCTGCGTCTGACCCCCGAGGGCGAGGCCAACCGCCGCGAGCAGCTCAAGGCCGCCCACGAGGTCGGCCTCCAGGTCGCCGCCAACTACGTCAGTCTGCAGGACCGCAAGCCCGGCAGCAAGGACCCCGAACTGCTCACCCGCCTCGAGGAGGTCATGCGCGACGACTCGAAGCAGGAGGGCCTCGATCTGCTCATGAACAAGCACAGCGCCGAGGTCTCCAGCAGCGTCACCAAGGCCTGTCTGCCCACCGGCCTCGAGAAGCCCTTCCCCCACAACCACATGCAGTCCATGACCATCTCGGGTGCCAAGGGCGGCAACGTCAACGCCAACCTGATTTCCTGCAACCTGGGCCAGCAGGTCCTCGAGGGTCGCCGTGTCCCGCTCATGGTCAGCGGCAAGTCGCTGCCCTGCTTTCCCGAGTTCGACACCAGTCTGCGCGCCGGTGGCTACATTGTCAACCGCTTCTTGACCGGCATCCGGCCCCAGGAGTACTACTTCCATCACATGGCTGGCCGCGAGGGTCTGATCGACACGGCCGTCAAGACGTCGCGCTCGGGCTACCTGCAGCGCTGTCTGATCAAGGGCATGGAGGGCCTCGAGATTGGCTACGACTCGTCGGTGCGCGACGCCGACGGCAGTCTGATCCAGTTCCTCTACGGCGAGGACGGCCTCGACGTCACCAAGCAAAACTACCTGACCGACTTTAGCTTCATCCTCAACAACCTCGAGTCCGAAATGTCCGACTTCAAGTTCTCCGACCCGCGCACCGCCGAGCTGTTTGAGAACAAGGACGACTTTGCCAAGCAGAGCAAGAAGATGATCAAGCGCGCTGCCGCCAACCGCGCCTTTGCCGACGAGCCCGTCAACGCCCTCGTCAACCCGGCCAAGCACGCCTTTGCCATGTCGGAAAAGTTCTTTACCACCATGAGCAACTATGTGCGCGAGAACAAGGACCACCTGATCAAGGAGAAGGATGGCAAGGACGGCAAGGACGGCAAGGACGGCAAGGAAGACAAGGCACTCCAGCCGCTGCGCCAGGCATCCATGGGCAAGCGCTCGGTCGAGCGCGTGTTTGCCGCCAAGTACCTGCGCTCGCAGGTCGAGCCCGGCGAGGCCGTCGGTATTGTCGCCGGCCAGTCGGTGGGCGAGCCGTCGACGCAGATGACGCTCAACACCTTCCACTTGGCAGGTCACTCGGCCAAGAACGTGACGCTGGGTATCCCGCGTCTCCGCGAAATTCTCATGACGGCCAGTGCCAAGATTGCCACGCCCGCCATGACGCTGGTGCTCCGCCCGGACGTCACCTACGAGGAGGGCGAGAGCCTGGCCAAGGAGCTCAGCATCCTGCCGCTGTCGCACGTGGTCGACAAGATCACCGTCAAGGAGCGCGTCGGCAAGGGCGTCGGCTACTCGTCGGCCAAGCTGTTTGACGTCCACGTGCAGCTCTTCCCCTCGTCCGAGTACGAGAGCCTGTATGCCGTCAAGAAGGCCGATGTCCTGGGAACGATTGAGCGGCGCCTGATGATCCATCTGCGCGCAGCCGTGGTCAAGGCCATCAAGCAGAACGAGCTGAAGCAGCCGAGCGCCAGCATGCCCGAGGTTGGCGTCAAGTCGGGCGTGGTCGAGATGGCCACTGCCACCAGCGGTCCGGACGAGGACGGCGGCGTTGCCATTGCGGCGGACGACGACGAGAGCGATGGCGAGGGCGACGAGAACGACGCCACCAGCGCCAAGCAGCGTGCCAACCGCGACGAAGCCGTGTCGTACGGTCCCAACGACGACGATGACGACGAGATCCAGCACAGAATGGAGCGCGACGCGTCGGACGATGCCGGCGACGACGCATTCGACGACGAGGGCTACTCTGGCAGCCCAACGGCAACCACTGCTGGCAAGGACGCCGACAACGAGAATGACGATGACAACGATGATGATGCAATGGAGGGCGTTGAGAGCGCCGAGATGCAGAACCAGGCCAAGGCTCGCGAGGCATGGGTCAAGGGCGCGTGGGACTATGTCTCGGCTTTCCGGTGCGACGAGCGGCGCGGCGAGTGGTGCGACTTTACGCTGGAGCTGCCGGCCGACACGCCCAAGCTGCTGATGCTCAACCTCGTGGAGGAGGCGGTGCGGCGGGCCGTGGTGCGGCAGGTGGTGGGTGTCAAGTCGTGCACGTTTGTGGCCGACGAGCTCGTCAAGGACGCACGGACGGGCGTGGAGGACAAGATCCCCGTGGTGCACACCGAGGGCACGAACCTGCAGGCGATGCAAAAGTACGGCGACGTGATCGACACGGACCGGCTGTCGACCAACGACATTGTGGCGATGCTGGAGATGTACGGTGTCGAGGCGGCCCGCAACACCATCATCCGCGAACTGAGCGGAGTCTTCGTGTCGCACGGCATTGGCGTCGACAACCGTCACCTGAACCTCATTGGCGACTACATGACGCGCGACGGCAACTTTATGCCGTTTAACCGCTTCGGTCTCAAGGGCAACGTCAGCCCGTTCACCAAGATGAGTTTCGAGACGACGCTGGCCTTCCTCAAGGATGCGCTGGTGGAGGGCGACTGGGACGGTCTCGTGACGCCCAGCAGCCGCATCGTCATGGGCCGTCTGGGCAGAATGGGCACCGGTGCCTTTGACCTGCTGACAAGAGTGCCTATGGAGCACTTTGACCCGATGCGGGCACAGGCCGTGGCCGTCTAATGTGGAAGCCAAGCGCGAAGAGGGAGAAGGAGGGCTATCGGGCCATGCGGGTGAGACATGTGTGAGATCAGAGAGTGTGTGACAGAAGGGGAGCCTCGCATGAATGGGAAGTACGTCAAACGGGGGCAAGCAGGGGGTGGAGGACCAAAAATGGAACCAAAAAAAAGCTATCTGCATAGGAGCTGATCAGGCTGATCTTTTTTGTCATTTTCTCGTTCATGTTTCTATGTTTCTATGTTCTTGTCTTGCATTTCCGTTTTGTTTTGCTTCTTGTTTCTTTTCTTTTACTGTATTTGCGGATTTTGGCGGCATTTTGTATTTTATAACTGTAGAACCCATTCTAGCTATTTTTGATTGTTCAACTGCTTACGTCCATTCTGCAAGTGGTCAGGAGATATGCACCTCTCGTGAAAGAATGCGATTTTCGTAAAGAAAAGGCTCGATATAACCGGAATGATCAAAAGATGCCGCTGACCCTTTCAATGTCGCCGTCTTCACAAGCTGGAACCGAGGGCCAATAGTCTCCACTAGCTGACTCTTGCCGGCCAGCCTCTTTTTTCCCCGCATAACTTGAGCAAGTAAAGGCCGTACTTTTTTAAGGTTTGTTATAAGTAGAGACGGTCAGAGGAGGTGCCGGTGCCGGTATATACGACAACAGTCGCCTTTTTTTTTTTTGTCAAAAGTCGTGTACGACGATTACACAAGGGGGAAACCCAGCAAGCTTCTAGGCAACAATACATTGCTCTGCATATCAGCTCAAATGGCAGCCCTCCGGCCACGCATCACCCTCTACGTTGACATTGTCAGCCCGTTTGCCTACATGGCATATCATGTATTGCGAGTAAGACAGCAGGCCGAGATGGAGACATTTTGGAAACCCCAAGAAAACAAGCGATGGCACGTGATTTGTACTGACCTGTGGACAGAATGAGGCCATCTTTAAGCAATGCGATATTCACTACGTGCCCGTTCTTCTGGGCGGCCTGATGAAGATGGTGAGTCTGGGATGAGTGTAGAGAGAGAGAGAGAGAGATAGACTGACAAGACAGTGCTCAAACGCCACACCCATCAACATCACAAGTAGGCAAAGCACAACCTTCTCCCCATCTTGATGACAATGGCTGACTATGGTCGAATTTTTTCAACACAGACAAGAACAAGTGGATTGAATCAGAGCGACTGTGGTGGCTGCGCAAGCTCAATGTGCCGATACAAGACGATCCGCCGCCGGGATTCCCACATTTCACTCTGCAGACGATGCGGGCGGTGAGCGTGATTGCGATGCTCGATGCCGAGGAGGCCGAGAAGAGTGGCCAAAAGAACATGCAGCCGCGCACGATACGGACGCTGGACGCGCTCTACCGTGGTCTTTGGTACGATCACAAGATGGTCCACGAGCCGGCCGTGCTCGAGCAAGTGCTACGCGATGTTCTCGGAAGCGACGAGACTACAAAGGGTACGTATGCTGTGCAATGTGCCTGCATATGCAAAGGCAATGCAGGGGGAATGTCTTGACAATGCAGAGAAACACGAGGACATGGCTAACACTCAAGACAGTCCTGTCGATGACGGGAGATGTTGGCAAGAAGCGGCTGGTCGACAATACCAGCCAGGCTTTTGACAGTGGCGCTTTTGGGCTTCCATGGATGGTCTGCACGACGACGGATGGCCGGACGCGCGGCATCTGGGGTGTCGACCATCTGGCCCAGGTCATAGAGTATCTGCAGCTGGACAAGTCAGCGGACGGACGATGGAAGTCTGCTCTGTAGGGCTGGAGGGGAGAACTGAATGGGAGGAAGACTACAAGAGGAGGGGATGCAGAGGAGGATGACAATAAGAGCGAGAGCGAGAGAGAGAGAGAGAGAGAGCATCGGACGTGTGTATACCAACAAGTGCAAGGGAAAGGAAGGGAGAATGAAACAGCACGAATAACATCAAGTGAAGCACAGTACAGTGTGTTGACTATGGATAAACATCTTCACACAAAATAAAGAGTGGCGGAATAAACCACCCAATCCTTGACGCGCGTGTTGATCTGTATATCTCTGCACGCGCTCTGGAATACGGAGCATTCGACGCGTATGTGGCCCACCATCAATGACGACAAGCAAGCGCGTGTCAACAAAAACACGCTTCGCGTGTCGCGACATTGCAAAACCCAAAACATTCACGCGTGCACGAGAAAGGGGATATGTGTTTTGTCATGAATCAATAATTTCTTCGGCAGCTTTCCATGCTGCGAGATTTGCATATTGTACAGCCCAACGAATAAAAACCAAATGTAAACCAACGCGAAAACAATAACGCCTTAATAGTAACCCCCGAAAGTGAACCAATCATCACAAAGCATCGCGTGTGCGCTCGAAAATCAAAAGGCAGCTTAGTTGCGCTCGCCGCGGAGACGGCGGGCCAGCTGGATGTCCTTGATCTGGATGGTGACACGCTTGGCGTGGATGGCGCACAGGTTGGTGTCCTCAAAGAGGGAGACGAGGTACGACTCGACCGACTCCTGCAGAGCGCCGATGGCCGACGACTGGAAGCGGAGGTCGGACTTGAAGTCCTGAGCAATCTCACGAACCTGTAGAGTGTTAGTGTGCGTGCAATTGAGAGAAAAGTGAAGTGATGTTGAATGCGGACATACCAGGCGCTGGAAGGGGAGCTTGCGGATCAGGAGCTCAGTCGACTTCTGGTAGCGACGAATCTCACGGAGAGCGACGGTACCGGGCTTGTAGCGGTGAGGCTTCTTGACACCACCGGTCGAGGGGGCGCTCTTGCGGGCGGCCTTGGAGGCCAGCTGCTTGCGGGGAGCCTTGCCACCGGTGGACTTGCGGGCGGTCTGCTTGGTGCGGGCCATTGTGAATGTTAAGAGAAGTGATGTGTGTGTAGAAGTGATGGAAAAGGATGTCTGTTGATGATTGGTGTCAGATGAGGGGATGGGAGAAGACAAGTTTAGTTTCTGGTGGGGTGGGCGACCAAAGGTTTAAGTAGGCGGCAGCGGTGGCGGACGCGCTGCAGGCTGATTAGGCCAAGTGGGTCCACGGGGCGCTGCTCGATTGGCCGCTTGTGTGGGAATTTTCCGTTTTGGCTTTTTTTTTATCGGGGACCTGGCAGCACCCCCGCTGTGTGCATCCTTCTGGAGTGCCTTTTCCAAAGTGGGTCTGGTGAGTCTTTTGCAGGGTCACCTTTTACGCGTGCGGGACAGGGATAGCAGCGTGCCTGTGGTTTTTTTTTTTTTTTCTTGGTTGGAAAATAAGCGGGTCTCTGGCTTCCGGCAGAGCAAAGCCAAGATGGTCGTTTGGTACGTCAGTGTGAGATAAGTCACTTTGTACACGCGTTTCTTACAAAAGATACAAAGTACCAGCCACCTACTGTATCTTGCAATATACAAAGCTGGGCGTTTTTAATTTTCTCTTATCGATTTTTCGGGCGAGAATGCCGTGTGATCTTTGTCCGATTCCTATTCCGTACCGTTTTTGCCCCCTCGTTATCGAGTCACAACTCAGACTCTCCTCCAGGCTACTATGGAGGGCAGCCAGCGGTGATTCTGCAGGTACACGTATTACGTTTGCTTGCTGTGCGTGTGACTTTGGGGCATTCGCGCATTCCTTCCTTGCTGCTGCCTTTTCGCGCCTGCCTCGTGGGTTTTGCGAAATTATGTCCCGTCGTTCTTGCCCTGGCTCATTTCCGCTTTTGCCCTTCAACACGTCTCCGCGCACACGCGCATGCCTCGTAAATATATTGTGCGTGCACAGATCGTGTGTAGCATGCGCGTTTGCTCTGTCTGCAAAACGCTCTTGTGGCTGGCAAGCTCCACACAGCATGTGTTGCACCTGCCATATCTCCCTCCCGTGCTGCTGCATCCTCGCTCCACGGCTGTCAGCCTCCCTCTCCTGCCCACCCTTGACAAGGCTCCTGCAAACCTGCATGACTATTGATCTGCTTCCTGCTGTCTGATTGGATGCTGGCAATTTTTATTTCTTCACCGCAATCCAATTGGCTCTCTGCTTCATCGCCGTGCATGGTGGGGGAAGGGAAAGGGTGGGGCGCACGCCTGCCGCTGGTGCATGTGCTCCACATGACGCGGGACCCACTACCGCGCATTGATTTTCTGTTGTTGTTTTTTTGTGTCTTGGGCGCGCCTCCGGCCCACTCCTATTTCGGGCGCGTCGCGCCAGATCAGCCAACTGATCTGGGCCCACTGGCTTCAGGAACAGCCGTTGTCCATCCCGCATTTATATCCTGCTAGCTCCCCGCCACCCAGCTTCTCAAGGTCCCATTTCCCATCTACGCGTTCTTCTCTCTTCACGTCGGCATATCTTTACAGAATTGTTTGCTTGACTTTTCCCCACACACACACACCACACCACACATCAAAATGACTGGACGTATGTTCTCTCTCATCTTCTGCAGTTGGCCTTGTACCTCGAGGCTAACAGCCTTCTCTTTCTTTGCCTTCATCCACTGACATCCTCTCTAGGCGGCAAGGGCGGCAAGGGCCTCGGCAAGGGTGGTGCCAAGCGCCACCGGAAGATTCTTCGTGACAACATTCAGGGCATTACCAAGCCCGCTATCCGTCGTCTCGCACGTCGTGGTGGTGTCAAGCGTATCTCGGCCCGTATGTTGACCCTCTTTATCCCTCTATGACTATCTTGTACTGACTCTTTCTAGTCATCTACGACGAGACTCGTGGTGTCCTCAAGACCTTCCTTGAGGGTGTCATCCGTGATGCCGTCACCTACACTGAGCACGCCAAGCGCAAGACCGTCACCTCTCTTGACGTCGTCTACGCTCTGAAGCGGCAAGGCCGCACCCTGTACGGCTTCGGCGGTTAAGCGAGCCGGTCTTGCTGTTTTCGTTTTGTTTCTTTTCTTGCGTGCGTGGTTTCGGGTATGATTATGGGAATTCCTCTGGGTTTGTCTTTGCAGTGCTTTGTAACATATGGGCATTTTGGTGTTTCTACGTGGTCAACGTAATTGATTCCTCTTTTGATACATTTCTTGTGAGCGTGCTTGTGCTTTGTGATCCTTGTGGTTGTCGTGACTCTTTGCGTTTTGTCTCGATGGTTTCTGCTTCGTTGTTTGTCGCAGATGGTGTGTGATTTCTGGATTCTGTGTGCTGTCTGTAAAAGGTGGCGGTACTTGCTGCTGCAGGCTCCCATTGTATTTCTCTCCGGTGTGAGGTTTAGCCCCTTTAAGATCCGTGTTAGTACTTGAGGTTTGGCGACTGGCGCAGTGTATACAGATATGTGTTAGGTGTATGATAGGTGATAAAGTTGAATAATACTCGACGACGATGTTGTTTTTTGTTCTAGTTACAGGCCGGTAGGTTGGTGTTTAAAATACTATAAGATAATATAATGGGTTTACATGTAGGACAAATTAGATCAAGACAGTGTTGAAGAATAAAAATAAAATAAAAATAAAGGTGAATAGAAATATATAAAACAAAATAAATATAAATAAATATAAATAAATATAAATAAATATAAATAAATATAAATAAATATAAATAAATATAAATAAATATAAATAAATATAAATAAATATAAATAAATATAAATAAATATAAATAAATATAAATAAATATAAATCCCAACAATCAAAAAAAAAAAAAACGACTAAAAGAATAAAAAGCTAGCTATAATAGATAGAATCAAAACAAAACCAAACTACGAAACTAAAACAAAAACATCCAATATAACCAGACATAGATCTACATGAAAAACATGAAACAACGTAGCAGAAATCCAACCGAACAAGCCAGCGTACTTTGCGCACAACAGGACATAAATCCACACTCGGGACAGCAAAACCAAGCCGACAGTGCCGAATGCTCAAAGAGCCCGTCCAGAAGGCTGTCAACGGAGCAAACACTCCACGGCACCGAGAGGGACCCTCGCCGCACACATGTGTCCATATATACACGAGCGCAAGAGTCGTTCACGCAAAGAATCAGCCCCAAGTCTACTGCACACCAAAGAGAGCCAGCAGGGAAGGAACACACAGCGACAACAGCACATCCTCAGCCAAACGTGAGGCTAGGCAAGATCACTCACAACATACGAGCGCGGCGCCGAAAAGAAACGCACACAACACACGCCCGCGTCCGGCTGCTCCTCTTCACCACAGCCAACCCTCGTGTTACAGGAGGTGTCAGCACGTAGACGCCTTAACTGGCCAGGGTATCAGCACATCGTAGACTCTACATACCCGCCCCGGCCCATACGCAAAGACGCGGAAAAAATCAAACCAAGCCAGCACGAAACACAATACTGCGCAGAGCCATAGTACACCGTGACCGGCCTCCCGACAGCCGCTTACTTCTCGCACGAACCGCATAACATGGCTCGATGCTATAAACTAGCCGTTGGAATTCACACCGTACCACAGACAATCAAGACTTGCCCCAATCACCACGATACAAGTTACTGCGATGTAGACAACAGTACAACGCCCACGATCTAGCACAGTCATCCCTACTGGGTCCACCGAGCTCAGGTACTACATCCACAAGACCGCAGAACAAAACAACACTCACGCCACCGCATCAATAAGGCGATAATATCGTCTGTCTGCATGGCACAGTGGCAGGTACCCGGACCATACGTAGAAATAAAACCGAGCGTAATCAAAATATTCACCTAGAAGCCACCGCAGTACGTGCCCATCTCCAGGAGTACACGGAGCCCTTCGAGGTATATGACCCAGCCCTTAAGTTGCTCGTACGTACCCTGTAGCATACTCACTCCCGCGTAACTGCGTGGGATGATTCGTCTTCTAACCTACAAGAAGGCAATCAAATCGCCTTAACACCACCCAGGATACTATAATAAAAGCCCAGCGCATGCTAAATCAGCATATATATATTGGCCACCCCCACCACATCAGCTCCTTCAACCTTTAAAAGTTGCTACCCTCACACTACACCTGGATACTAAAAACACTTACCACCGTCCATGCTGGAGCTCCACCTGTCCAGGGGCCCGAGATATCTACGACCTCGTCGTATAGTTCTTACCTACTTGTTAAGCTGTTTTGTAGCACTGTGTCGAGTCTCGTACCGGATCTAATCGTAAAAGTAATGTGATAAATTCAAAAATAATTAACATATATATATATTCCTTGTTAATATATCTACACTACAATACTTTACTATAAGAGTATAACTAATTATTTAAGTTATAAAAAGTAGCAAAAAAAACTAAACCTTATCAATAAAAATGTTACGAAGCCTTTGTAGAGTCGATAGCTTCTTAGTCGAGGGTTCGCCGAAGGGGTGCTTCGCTCAGGTGATTAGTCTGAGAAGGTTTATGTTCGGTAGATCTCGAGAGGCGTGTATCGTAGCGCAGGGGGATGGTAGATGAGGACAGTAGGCGGAGTAGCTCGTAGTTAAATGAAGGACGCAGGAATATAAGTTTATGTAGGTTTGTATTTTAGACAAGCTGTGACGACTGAGTATCTCTCTGGCTAATCCAGGGAGATTCTTAGTCCTATATACCTGGGGAGATTATTTCTGTATGATCTTTTTCCTATGATCCTGTATGATCTATATAATCTCGTATAATCTTCTTCCTATGATCCTGTATGATCTTTGCTTTTATTGGTTAAGCCGTTTAGCTTACACTGTTCCGGCTTTGTGCTGCCTGGCCTATAATCTACTTCTTGGATTCTGCCGTTCTTTACCGCCCGGCCTCCTGTATGGCCGTATTAGGCGAGAATCGTAACAAAAAAACTTTAAAAATTTAAATATTTATGTGGAAAGGTTTTTATTTATATAGCTTGAATAACTTTTATGATTTTATAACGATGATTTTATATTCGCCTTGTATATTAATAGTAATAAGTAAATATAGTGTATAATACCTTTTATGTAATACCGATGGCTTTAGTTATAAATATACCTGGTATAAATATAATTATAAACTTATAATTATTTTATATATTTTTATTATATATTATATCATTAATAATTTATATATAAACTATTTTTTTTTTATAAAATTAAAAAAAAATTCTTTTAGGGTTATCGTGATATAAAGGCTACACCCGACTTGTTGGTTTTTAAGTTTAATAAAAACTGATAACCCTTTTTACTAACTATAGTTAATTAGCTATTACTATTTTACATTTAATATTTTATAAATAACTTATAAAAGTATTATAAGTTTAAACTTTAACTGTAATAATACCCTTTTTTAAAGGTTAAGTTTTATAAAGTAAGGCGGTAATAAAATAAGTATTATACCTAGATTATTATACATAAATCATATAACCTACTCAACTATAAATCTAGTTAACTAACACTTAAAGTAAATTTAGTATTAGTATAACGTATTCAAATCTATAGTTTATTAAAAGTAAAATCTAAATTAATTAACACAATTAAATTTAGGTTTTATTTAAATCCGATAAAAATGATAGTTTTTTTATATTTTATCTATAAACCTATATAGTAATATCTATTTTAATTTAGTTTAAATTATATTTATTTAACTTTTAAGTCTATTTTTTAAATTTAATAAAAGTTAAAGATATTTAAGTATAAATCGTTGTTTTTTAAAAATTAAACCCTTATTTTAACTATATTTACCTTTATATTATTCTTTATTATTATTATAAGACTTAATCCTTTTTTTAATTGATTATTTAAATTTATTATTTTTTTATTTACTTTTTTTATTTTTTATTCCTTTTCTTTATTTATTTTAACTTAGTTATTACTATTATACCCGGATTATATAACTATTTAACTATAAATTTAATTAAGTAACGACTAAACTAAAATCTATTATTAGTATAACATAGTCGGAACTATAGTTTAGTTAAAAAGAATAAATTTAATTTAGTTAGCTTTAATTAAATTTAGTTTAGTTATATATAATTAAGTTTAGTTTTTAAGTTAATAGATTTAAATTTTTTAAAATAAATTTTAATAAAACAAATTAATAAGTCGGGTTTAAAAAAAGTATATATTTAATATAAATTTTATTTAAAACGGATAAAAAAGATAGTATTATAGTCTAAGTTTAAACCTGTACCTTCGGGCTAATAAAGCAAACCTACGTAACAAGTCACCTAATCCCGATAAGGCCTTTAACCCTACTATTAAAAACCTTTTATCTTATATTATTACTTTTTATCTTTTTCTTTTTTCTTTTTTCCTTTTTTTTTTAAACTATATTTTCTTTACTAAATATACCTTTATCTTACCCTTGTCTTTTTATTATATATACTACTACTATAACATTATATAGCTTTATTTTAAAACACTAGTAAAATGTTTTTCTTTAATCCTTTAACGCCTCCTTATAAGGTTCCCCTTAATTTTTAAAATCTTACCGTTATAACGCTTTTAATTAAGTATATTACTAATAATATTACTAATTAAGCTAACTTTATCTTTTAACTAAGTATTTAAATAGTTAATTACCGTTAAACGTTTACTAAGTATAAAGTTAATATTAAAGCTTAAATTTAAAACTTTAATAACTATTAATACAAACTCTTTATTAAACTATATATAGTAAACCGGTGTAATATATACTTATAAAATTAATTAATTAAAACAGTTTTAAAAAAAACTTCGCAACAATCACAACAACACCCTTACGTTATCGCGCGCATCGAAATTAACTCGAAAAAACATCGTATCGTTCTCTCGTCGCTCGCTATAGCTCTAGCTAACAATAGCTTAACGCGCGGCGTGTTTAGTGGTAGCCTTTTAACAGATTCCCGTTATACTATAAGCACGTTATAGTTAACGTTAATTTTTATTAATATTACCGTTTTATTTAATATTACTGTTTAATTTACTGTTTAAAAACTATCTTACTAAGTCTTAAAGAAAGATAAAAATATACTTCTTTTAATTCTTTATAATAAGTTTACTACGTTTAAGCCTATTATAACTAATATTATTAAAATTATAAAAGTTATTGTTAATTTATATATTACCTTAACTATGTTTAGCTATACTAATACGTTAATTTTATTTACCTTTATTATAACTTATACTTTAATAATTACGGTAACGAAGGCAACTTATACTGTTTATAAAATTACCGTTACCTTAAATAATATTAATTTTTTTTTTTAAAACTATATTTATAAAAAAATTATTATTACTATTAATAACGCCCTTCTTTTAATTAAAAACGCTATTAGTTATTACTACCTACTTAACAGCGATATTATTATATATTTTATAAGCTTTACTTACATATATATTACTTATACTAAATAAATTAAAACTACTTTTAGTCTTAATATTTCCTTTTATTAATACTTTTACCTTATTTTTATTAAAAGAGTCTTACGTTATAACGTTAATAGTGTTAAGACTATATTACTTTTTAAAATTTAAACTATTTACTCTTAAGTTGTTTAAGTTTACGTTAACTTTAAACTAAACTATATATATAGCACCTTTATTATTAGTTTATTAAACTATACTATAACTAACCGTCTCTACCGTAACAGCTTAATATAAAAGGTAACTCTTTATAACTATAAACTTTTTATATCCGCCGCTTATACTATTTATTATTATAACTATTATTAATTTAAATACCTTTTATATTACTATATATACTTACTATAATATAATAAGTACGGTAGTAACTATAAAAATATTAACTATACTACTACTTTAAACTATTTTACTTACTTAAACTATTATAAAGGCTATTTAATATAAGCTTATAAATACTTCATAGTATAAAATACTTAAGCTATTATATTAGCTACGTATTTAACTTAACTATTTTAATTTGTTATACTGTCCTTTATTTTTTTTATTTTAACCTTCGACTAAACTTATTAAATTTTTTAGCTTAACCTTATAGTGTTTTAAAAGTAATAATAGTTTTATACTTATTTTTAAACATAAATAAGGCCGCCTAATTAATACTATATTTTTTACTACTTATATATTTAGCCTTTTTTTTACTTAAAACTAACTTATTATTAACACTTTTACTATACAGTTAACATAAAATAATAACTATAAACTATTATTTAGTTAAATGTTAATACTAGCCGCCGCTACAACTTTATAAACCGCTTAACTTAATACTACCTAGTTAACAATATATTTAGCTAGCGCTAGTTAACTTTAAGCCTTTTAAATATTATTTTTATAAGCCTTTAATACGTAAGCTTTAACTTAATATAAAGCTATACCTAGCTAAATTACCGCTCTTTAATAATTAACCACTTAAACGTAGCTAAGTATTAACACTGTTATTATTTTAAACTTATAACCTACTGTTACCTTAATATAAATAAATATTAATATTAATATATTTTAATAATAAGTATACTTTTATAAAATATATAAAAAAGTAAACTTAATACTAAATTAACCTTATAGTATAAAGCGGCTCTTAACTTTATTATAATTTAAAAGCTAAGTCACGACACTCTTAAAACACTTATACTACTTAAACAACACTTATACTATATAATATATAGTAAACACGCTACTTTTTATATTTATAAATATTAACTTATTATATTATAACAGCTAACTTTTATTAATAATATATATATTATAACTATCTATATTAATAATAACACCCTTACTATTTAGTTTATTTACTCCCTTAACCTTTATTAACTTAACTAATATAGCCTTTTTTAATATATTATAACCATATTATAATATAATATTATCTTTATTAATAACTTTAATATATACTATCCTTTATAAAACTAGTACAATTAACACTTACTTTATATAAACACCCTTTTTAATATTACTAGCCGACTATAACTTAAACTTATAACGCCTTTAAGTACTTTTACTTACTAATAAAACGGAAAACTTAACTTTATTATTAACTATATTTAAGCTTTTAATAGCCTTTAAGTTACTATTAACTTTAATATAAAATTAACAAGTAATAACTAGAATATAAGCCTTTATACTATTCGCTTTAACATTATACTTTTAAAGCTTTTAGTTAACTTAATTAATTAAAAAGCCTTTAATAAAAATAAAGCTAATAATACTAGTAAATACCTTTTATTACTACTTATTAATATTAAAGAGTCTTTATAGTATATAAATAAATACCTTAAAAAACTATATAAAGCTATTTAAAAGATTATTAATAAATATTATAAACTATATTTTAACTATAAACATATTAACTAACCTTAATAAACAAATAAAATTATTACGCTTTTATAATAAGCTTATATAACTTACTATTAATAGTAATAATCTTATATATTAAAAAATAAAACAATATTTACAGCCGTTAATAAAGCTAAAGATAAAGCTATATAAAAAGTTAAATACAAGTTATAAAAAGTTTTTATTAATAAAATATTTAACTACTTAAAAACTTTTTAAAAAATTAAAAAATAGGCTAAACTTAAAAGTTATAAAGTATTAAAGCTATTATACCTCTTTAACCTTATAACTAATTTAAAGTAACACCTTATTATTATAATATATAAAAATAAAGTAACTGTTTTTATAAAGAAGTTCTTTTTAACTTTAAAAGTAAACTTTACTAATATCTTTATAATCTTACTATAAAATTTTTTTTTATAACACGCTTTATTAACTCTAATAAAGTCTTTAATATACTAACTAATATACTATTATAAAAAGCCTTAAACGTTAACAGTATACCTACTAGTTTTTTTAAAGCCTTTAATATTTTGTTTTATAAAATTATTATTATTATTATTATAGTATATTTTAAACTTAAATACTTTTTATACTATTATTATACTATACTTATAATCGTCCTCTTTAAATTAAGTAAGTTTAAAACTAAAAAATAAACTATAAATATTTATTATTTTATTTTACTCTTTAATACTATTAATAAACTCTTTAAAACTATTATAGCCTAGCGTTTTACTAAACTTATAAAGTAAAACAACCTTTTACTATAAAGTTAAATAAGTAATAAACACTATAAATTTATAAAACTTACTAGTTATATTATAGTTAATATAATAAAAGTAATATAGTAATATAACCTTAAGCCTTTACTACTATAGCTTAATATTAAAAAAGCTTTTAACACTGTTAACTATACCTACCTCTTTGTTATCTTTATATTTAAAGGTGTACTTTTATAGTTTATATAAGAGCTTTATAGCTACTTTAACAACCGTAAAACAACCTTTTATTTTAATAACTAACTAGCCTAACCTAAAAAAATTATTATAAGCGTCCTTTAAAAATTAGTGTTATTACTTATTTTTTTTATCCTTTATATTAATACGTTTTATAACAACTTTATAACAATTTTAACTTTTTATATTATTAGTTTTATAAATAATACTAACTTGTTTATTGCTTTTATATTGTATAAAAACAACTACTATACTTTATACTACGTTTAGGCTATATATTAAAAGTAAGCAAAACAATATAGTATAGTCTTTATACTAAAAAAAAGTAAGCTTATATACTTCTCCTACTCCTGTATTATACTTATTTAGTATTTATAACTTAATAAGTTTACTATTACCTTAACAACTAACACTTATTTTTTTAATATTTAGCTTAACTATAAACTTAACTAAAACACTTATATTATTATAATTAAAGCTAAACTTACTATATAAATATTTACTTTTATTAAACTTATAGCGTTAATATAAAGCTATAATATTTATATAGCCTATATATTATACTTTATTTACGTTTATATACTTATTAACTATAAAGTACTAGTATAGTATAACACCCTTAAAACTTTAAAACTTAACTATAGCTTTATTATAATATAAAATAAAACTTTTAAAACTATTTTTAATATTTATAAGTTAATATTAGTCTTTATCTTTAAAGTTAAAGTAAGTATGCCGTTGCTTTACCTTTACTTTATAAAAAGATAAATAAATTTTAATAAAGTTAACGCCTATTACTTTACTTATGTTTATTTTATTTTAATAAGTATTATTAACCGTATAACTATCTAGCGACTTTATAAAGTTACTAAACTTATAACGTACCGCCGGAATTAAGTTAAAAACTAGGTAATAAAAGACAGTATTATAACTATAACTATACTTATTAACTAGACTAACCGTAATACTAACTTAACTATATAATATCGCCGTTATATTAGTACGGTTACATATTTTAATATTAATAACCTTATAATTAAGTATAAAAAACAGCTTAAATATATTAATAATATTATTATATAAATCTATACTAGCTACTTTAATATAAAATTATACCTTTTTAACTATAAAGTCTTTAATATCCTATTATTACGTTATAATTATAAAGCTTTTAAAACTTTTATCTACGTCCTTTTTAATTATCTATTTTACAACTCCGTTAAATAACAACTTTTTAATAATATTAAACAGTTAATTTACGGTAACTATAACTTTAACTAAGCTACTTAATACTTTTATATAGCCTGTTTAATTATAAATTAGTTTTTATAAAATAACTAGTTTAACTACTATACTATAGTATTATATATTTTATATAACTATATTATATACACCTTATATAACAATAAATAAAAATATAACAATTTTAATTATTACTTTTTAAAAAACTATTTAATAAAGTTAAGCCTTTAAAGCCCTTACAACCTTACTACTTTTACTTATTATTATTATCGGTATTAAAAATAAATAACAGGTCTCTTTTACTGTTATCTTTATTATTACTATTGTTATCGTTACTATAATCGGCTATAGTAATATTAATTAAATTAATAACAGTAGACTTAACATTTTTACTACGACTGTTTAACACCTTAAGTTTTAACTTTTTTACGGTAATAGTAAAGTACTTTAATATAATAACTTAGCGTTTTATAACTTAAACTAAAAACACTTACAACTTTGCACTTTTATTAGTAGTAAAAGCTATATTACTTAAATACTTTACTAACTTAGTTTATACTACTATTATCTTTTTAGTTAAAGTAAATAGTTAATATTAAAACTTAATAACACTATTAACGTTATTAATAGTAATATGTTTAACGCTTTTACCGTCACGTACACCGTACTTTTAAAAAGCCTATACAATAATAATAACCTTATATAACATCTTAATATAATTAATAAAAACTAACTTTTTAGCCTAGTATAACTTTTTAACATTATAAAATACGTATATAAAGTTAATAACTACCTCCTTAGTACGGTTTTTAAACTAATAAAGTTAATATTAATCCGTAGCAATAATATAATAAAAAACTTACGTTTTAACAGTTTTAAATTATTACTATATAATAAATATACTTAAAGCCTTTACCTATTTAATTAGTTAGTTAACAGTTTATAGCAAAACAATAACAATAACACACGTACTAGTCTAGGCGTAACACTTTAAAAAGCCCGCCGCTTTTTTTAAATTTACGGTCGACTCCTTAGTCGCCTACGTTTTAAAAAACTTATAGCGCTTTATATAGTTATAAAAAAAGCGTATATAACATATATAAACATTATTATTATTATAGACCTTGCCTTATAGGACTATACATAATAACGTAAAAGACTCTTTAATTACTATAGTCTTAAAGGTACGGCGTAATGTAGTAATAGTAAACATAGGCGTTAAAGGCGTAGCGGCGGCGTTAACCGTCTTTTAAAAGATAAAGCTTTTAGCTATATTATAGTTAAATAATAAATATATTATTATTTAAAAAGTATAAAAAAAAAGTAGTAAAAAATAAAAAAGTTAAAAAAAGCTAAAAAAAAAAGCTTAAAGTAAAAAAGTAAAAGCTATTTATAACCCTATTAACAACTTTACTATATAATAAACTATAAACTAAATATTTATATTTACTTTACTTTTTACTTATAACAACACCTTTAATTACTAAAGTTTATAGCTACTACTACCTTATTACTACCTTGTAATAATAACATACCGTACCCGTAACACCCCTTTTAACAATAGTTATATTCTTTATAAATATATAATAAATTAACTATATTAATATTAAAAAAGCTATAATATTATAGTATTATTACTTTAACAAGTATAAATAAAAAGTATAACCACTATAATAATACTTTATTACTACCTTACCTCCTTTTTACTTTAGCCGTTAACCACCTATGACACTCTACGTAACAACTTTGTAACAATAAACAAACAACAACAATACTATATTTTTTACACCCCCTCCCTCCTACTTTAAAAAGGTTATAAAGCGCCCCTATACTATATAAATAACAAGTTTGTTACGCTTAATAAGTAATAACAACAGCGCTGTATATACTACTACTACCTTCCTTTTTTTTTCTTTTATCTTCCCTTCTTATCCTCCTCCCCCCGTGTCCTTAACAATGTCGTAACGTAAAGGCCACGCCTACTTCGCTAACTCTTTAACTTATAAAAGCCGCCCCCTTTTTAAATTACTTATCGCTTAACACTAATACTTTATTTAATAAGCTATTACTTTATAGCGACTTTGTTATAAGCTTAATGTTTAAGTTTTACTTTTTTTTATAATAGTAAATAAAGGGTTTTTTTGGTAGTATTACTGTAATTCTTAATACTAGAAATAATTGATAGGCGTAATAACTAAATAAATAAATTAATTAATTAAAATACGTTTTACTTTTATTATTTTTATCTTTATTTTTATCTTTTTTTATTATACTAACTTTTATAACCTCTTTTACCGTTTTTAATAATTCTTTTACTCCCCCTGTTACCTTTATTCCTGTTACCTTTATTTTTGTTACTTTTATTTTTATTACTTTTATTTACTACTTTAAATATTTATTTAACTTTAATAAGTTTAACGGTATTTAAACTAATATAAACTATTTCCTTTATTAAACTTATAATATAATAAAAGCTAATATTAACTACTTTTTTATATTAATATTTTACGTTGTATATATAATTAACTAGTTAATAAACGCTATGTTTAAAACCGTCGCCCTGTATACTAATAAAAATGTTACTATTATAAAAAACTATAACATAATTTTAAAATTATTAAAGTAAATTTATAATAACCTTAATAAAAGAGTTAACGCCTATAAAAAGTTAATATATTATAAATAATATAAGCTTTTATTTACTAACTTTATTATTAAGTTTTAACGCCTAGCTTTCAAAGCTAATTATAAAAATAATACTTATATTTTTTTTTAGCTAATAACGTAAATTATAACTTAAAAAAGATATTAAAGTTTTTTAATTATAATTATATAATAGTTTTTATTAAGTTTATCTTTTTCTGTATAAGTTAAAGTCTTACTAGGTTTTATTTTAAAATAGTAACTGTTTTTCTTTTAATAATACGGCTCCGCCGTATAATAACCTTTTTACTATAAACTTTTCCCGTTTTACCGCTACTATTACTTTATTTACTTTACGTTTTACTTTACTAACTCTTCCTATAGCTAACGCGCCTTTTACCGTTATACTCTTTTTTAAAAAACTTATAAACTTTTTAAACTCCCGCTATACCTACTATTTATATTATTATTATAGTATATTAAACTACTTTATAGGCTTTTACCTTTATTTTAATACGCGCCTTTTATATAGCAATTAAATTTACTTTTTTATTATACTCTTTATTTTTTATCTTTTAAGTTTTGTTTGTACTATTTATACCTTCTTTTTAACTTTTAAAGATAACTTAAAAAACTAAAGTTGTTTACTTAAAGTTATAGCTAAGCCTTATTAAAAGTATACTTTATTATTACTTTTATTTACTTTTTTTTACTACTGTTTATAAACTTTTTATAAAATAAAAATATAATTAACGTTTTAACCTTATAAATTTACTTATTAAACTAATTTTTAATTTTTATACCTTTTTTATTATTTTTTTATTTACCTATACCTTAGCTAACTATAACGTTAAAAGTAAATACTTTATTAACTAAAGTTAAGTTAAATATTATAAGCTAAAGTTTTACCCCCTTTATTACTTATTTAATATTATTATTTTTAATAGCTAGCCTATTAAAAACAGCCGTTATACTTATTATATTAAAAGTAATTTAAAAATTAAAGACTATTTATAACAAAGTTAATATTTTTTATTACTTGACTTATTTATTATTTTATAGTACTTAGTATACTTTAGTTTAAGTACTATAACTTAACTGTCTATTTCTCCTTTTACTCTTTAACTTTTAATAACAACTATTATTAAAAGTATAATAACGCCTTTAACCGCTTTAATATTATTTAAGCTTTTTATACCGTCTTTAAAAAATATATACTATACTTAAATAAAACCGTTTTACTACTTTAAACTCTTATAATATTTTATTTGTCTCTTTTTATACTATCTTTTTATACTCCCGCCGTTTTTAATACTATTTATTGACTATTATTATTAAATAAATTAATAATTTAATTTATAATTATTTCCCCTTTACTATCAATCGTTTAACCCTTAAACTACCTTTTAAATTTTTTTTATTTACTAACGTATTTTCTTTAAAAAAGGCTAAAAAACTTTCTTTTTATTACCTTTATAATTATTATATTCTTTTCATTAAAAGTAAACCCCTATTATTTAACCCTTTATATACTATAAATTATAAAAAGTTTATCGCTTTTAAAAAGTAATTAAACAAGAACCTTTATAAAAAATTTATTCGCCCAAACACCTCTTTATTCGCCTTTTTTATACTATTTATTTAAAAAGCTAATAACAGCCTTTAGTTTTATATAAACTATTATACGCTTAATATTATTACAGTTAAAAACTATTACTTTTTACCCTTAGTTAAAAAAATATTAAATAACCTTATTAATATATATTACTTTTTTAAAATAAATATTATGTTTATATTTAATAATATTTATATCTGTATTAGTAAAAAGTACTTTACTATTTTTTATACATATTTTAGTTTATTTAAAAGCTTAGTTATACTATTTAAACTTATTAAAGCCTTTACTATTTTTTAACACTTTATTAATAACACTTTTTATAAAGACTTAAATATTTTTTATACTACTTACTTTAATAATAATTTAATCTATAACTATACTTATAAAAAATATATAAAGTACTTTTATTTAGTTTTAAAAGCTTTATATAAAGCTAGCCTTTTTAGAAAGTACTTTAAATATAAGTTTTTTATTTTTAAAACTAAGTTTTTAAGCCTTTTAATAAGCTATAATAACGTTTATATAAACCTAAAAAAATTAAAACTATATTTAAATAGCTAACACTACGCCGCTTAACTAATGTATAGGCTTTTTGAAGTTTTAATAACTTTTACTACTGTTTTATTTAAGACTTTTTTAAAATTATTTAACCGTTAATATAGTTAACCTAAACTATTTATTTAAACTATTAACTATAATATTACTTTTAAACTATTAAAATTAAAAAATACTTAAACCCTTATACTAGCTTACTTTAATTAAAAAAATATTATCTTAAAAACTAATACTAATAATTTTATCTTTATTAATATATTATCGTAATACAGCGATAATAGCCTACTATAACCCGTAGCCTTTTTCTTTAAAAAGTATATAACTATTAAATATAACTATAAAATTTATAATAAAAACTATTAGCTATTATCCGCTGTTTTAAAGAGTAATAGCTAAAGTTTAAAGGCTCCTTATTACTTATTTAAATAATTACTTACTACTGTAACTTAAAGTATTTTATAACTAATAAACTCTTAAACCGTTAATAAGCCTATTAATTTAAATTTCTATCCTGTTTTAACTTTTATATCTTATACTGTTTTAATAAATAAAGTATAAAGTTAAACTTACTAATTAAAAAGTTAATTAATCTTTTTAAAAAGGGGGATAATTACTTTTAATAATAATACTAAACTATATTAAAGGCGTATAATCTTAACTCTTAATTCCTCTACGCTAATACCCTTTACCTACTAAATCCCCTTTTACTATAAATATAAACCGCCTATACTACCGACACTACTTTATAATTAATCTCAAAAGCCCTCTATAACAACGAGCTTTACTACTTTAAAGTTACGTTAATTAAGTGCCGTAAAAATAATAAGTAGCTATTATATAAAGGCCGCCTATATATATTTAACAACGTTACTATAAAAGTTAAACTACTCTGTACTTATTATAATTAATTTACTTATTACCGGCTACTTAAGCCACTTTAAAACCTTTAACCTACTTTGCTGTTTATATTACTAACTTAATATAGTTTAGTATATTACGGTTTAAACTTATAAATATTAAATATACCACTGTAACACTTTGTTTTATAAAAGTTATTAAAGCTTTTTTACCCCTTATTAATTTTTAAACACTTATATAATAATATATTTTTATAAACTTTATTACGTATTTACTAAAAAACAACGGCTATAACGCCGTTTTAGTTGAAGTTAACCGTTTAACTAAAATATAATATTTTATCCCGTATAAAAGTAAATATAACACTAAAAATACTACGCGTTTATATATAAACTATATTTAAAAACTTTACGGCTTACTAGTAATAATCGTCTTTAACCGCGGACCTTAGTTTATCGCTACCTTTTAAAAATACCAGTTTACCTCTATATTATTAGCCTGTTATTTACTGCTAAATATTTTAAAACTAACAGTTAAACTAAGCATATTAACACGGTGCTAAAATAATACCTCCGTGTTATTATCGCGTACTTATAAAATAATTAAGCCCGCAAACTCCTTTTAGCTAAATTTACTACCAACTTTTATAAGTTTAAAATATTAAACAGTTTTTATTTTTACTAAATTATAGCTTTTACCCCCGCTTTAACTTTAAGTTGGTTTAACTATTAAAAAATAAATACTTAAACTTTGTTTAAAAAAATATTAATGCCTTTACCGCCTATATATAAAATGTTTTTAAAAAGGCTTAAGCCTAGCTTTTTTTGTATATAAATATACTATATAATATATATTAACCGTTACTGTTATCTTGTTAAACGTTTTTGAGTAAACTAATATATTTACCTTAATATATACTTTATTTATACCGCCCGCCTATAAAAAAAGTTAAATTAAAAAAACTTTAGTCTTTTCTATATTATAAAAATTATAAGCCTTTACGTTTACCGTTTAAAGCTTTCGCTATTAATATAAGTTTACTTTATCTTTTATATAAACTACTTTTACCTTACTAATACTAAGCCCCTCCTAAGCTCAGTTTAGCCGCCGCCTCCTTTTATTTAAGTTAATAGTAAAACTAAATAAGTTATAAAAATTTTTTTTAACTCTTTTATTAAATATTAAAGTAATAGTAACTACTTAAAGTATATTATTTATTAAGTTAGCTATTTTAAATTAACTAATAAACCTATTAAGTACCTAGCTTATACGTGTTGACTAATAAATACTTTTTACTTTTAGTACTTTAATAAGCTTAGCCTTACTTAACTATAGTACCGCCGTACCGCCTAAACCCTTTATATCTTACTATTATCTTATATCTTTTAATTTTTATTTCACTACCGTTTGTTAATTTTATTTTATATCTCTTAATTTTTATTTTACTACCTTACCGCTTTATAAAGCTTAGCCTTTAAAATGCGGTGTATTATTATAGTCTAAGTTTAAACCTGTACTTTTAGGCTAATAAAGTAAACCTACATAATAAGTTACCTAATTTTAATAAGGCTTTTAACCTTATTATTAAGAACTTTTTATTTTATATTGTTACTTTTTATTTTATATTGTTACTTTTTATTTTTATTTTTTCTTTAAACTATATTTTCTTTATTAAATATACCTTTATCTTACCTTTATCTTCTTATTATATATACTGCTACTGTAACAAATAAATTTTTTTAAGTATTTCTTTTATAGATTTAATAATAATAGAGTAATTTAGTTTAATTTAGATTTAGATAACTTTTTTTTAGTTTTAAAGATTTAAAAGGAGTAAAAGATTTAAATTACTTTGTTTTTAAGTTTAAAGATTAAACTTTTATTTTAAGTATATTTACTTTTAAATTTTACATTTATAAATTTTATTACGTTTTTTTATTTTTATTTATTATTTTATTTATTATTTTTTATTTATTTAAACTTAGTTATTCTTTTTAATTAGCTTTTATAGTTTTAATCTTTTTTAATATAGTTATTTACTTTAGGTTTATAAAGAGGTTAAGTTTTTTTTTTAAAAAAAAAAAAAAATTTACTTTTAAATTTTTTTTTAGTAGTTTATTTATTATTAAGATATTTAATAAATACGGATCTTTTTATAACCTTTTTTACTGTTTAGCTTAGTTTAACTAAGCTTAGTTAAACGTATTTAGCTTAAATAATTTTTTACTTATTATTTAAAAGTAAAACCTAGTCCCGCTTTTAAGAGACTTAAATAAATTTAAGTTAAAGCCTTTTAAGTTATTATTAGTTATTACACCTATCGACTATTTCTAGTATTAAGAACTACGGTGGTAAATCTAAGAAACCCTTTAACTATAATTATAAAGAGAAGTAAAACCTAAGCGTTAAGCTTGTAACAATATCTTTATAAGGTGGTAATATACTAAGCAAGTCGTTAGTGTTAAGCGGTAAGTAATTAAAGAGGAGGGCGGCTTTTATAAGTTAAAGAGCCGGCGAAGCGGGCGTGGCCTTTACGCTACGATATCGCTAGGGACACGGGGGAAAGAGGGAGGGGAAAATAAAGGAAATAAAAGGAAGGTAATATAGTTAGTAAGGTGTTATTATTATTGTTTATTTAGCGTAGTAAGGTTGTTACGTGTTTTACGTTAAGACGCGCTTTATTATATAAAGGGTAAGGGGGGAGGGGGTATAGAAGGTATAACGTTGTTATTGTTTATTTATTGTTACGATATTACGGGGTAAAAGGCTTAAGGTAGTCGGCGTTATATATAAAGAAAAAGTAAAGACGTTATAAAGTAATAATTAAAAGTTATACCTGTTATTTTTATTTGTTAAGGCGATAATACTTTAGCCTTAATACTATTTTATTATTAGAGCTTTAATAACTTATAGGTTTATATAAAGTATAATAGTGTTTAAAAGGGCTATTACTAGTTAACTGTAAAGTTGTTATAAGGTAGTATTAAAGTAACGTTAACTATAAACTATAATAATTAGTTTAGTTATTATAAATAAAAAGTAAAGTAAATATAAACGGTTAGTTTACGGTTTATTATATAGTAAAGTCGCTAACAAAAGCATAAATAGCTTTTACCCCTCTTACCCTAAGCCTTTTTTTTTTACTTTTTTTAACTCTTTTAACCTTTACTATTTTTACCTTTACTTTTTTTTAACTACGATTTATTTATTACTTATTTACGATATAACTAAAAACACTGTCTTTAAAAAGACGGCTAGCGATACTGTTACGCTTATAACGCCTACTTTTACCGTTATATCGCGTAGTGTTTTTAAGAAAACCACGACTAAGGAGTCTCTTACGCTATCTCGTGCGGTCCCGCGTAGTAAGGTGCGTAATAATAACAATGTCTATACGCGCTATATATAATCTTTTTATAATTATATAAAAGACTATAAGTCTTTTAAGTTTTAAGCTATTAAAGAGTTAGCTATTAACTTTAAAAAGGCTACTAGCTTCCTAGAGTATTACGCTTAAACAGGTATGTACACGGTTGTTATTGTTTTGTTATAATTACGTAACTAATTAATTAAATAAAAAAAGGAGCTAAGTATACTTACTATATAGTAATAGCTTAAAACTATTAAAATATAAGTTACTTATTAAGTTATTATTATAAATTAATATTAACTACGTTAACCGGACGACCGTGTTAAAAAAGCGGTTATTAATTTTATATACGCTTTTTATAGTATTAAGAAGTTACGCCGGGCTAAAAAGTTTATTTTTATCGACTACGTTAAAATATTACGTAAAGCTACCGTAACTATATAAACCCTTAAGAAGTACAGCGTACGTAATAGTAAAAGTACTAAGCGCGCTACTAGTAATAACGTTAATAGTTACGCTAAGCTATAACACTGTTAACTCGCTTAAACTAACAAACTTATAACCGTATAAGATAAGTCTACTAAGTACTTAAATAATATAGCTCTCGCTGTTAAAAAAAGTTTAAAGTTATAAAAAGCTTTAATATAGGTTTTAAAGCGTTAAGTTACCGTATTAAAGCGCCTTGTTACTGCTGTTAAAAACTTTAGTGCCAAGGCTTAGGGTAGTCGTAGCGATATCGCTAGTTTTACTGCTATTAATTTAATCGATGCTACTATAAATAACTATAGTAATAAAAATAACGGCGGTATTAGTAAAGGTAACCCTTTACCTGCTTTTAATACTAACGATAATAATAAGTAAAAAAAATAAAGTTATAAAGGCCTAAAGGGCCTACGTTTAATAATTAGTATTTCGAAAACTAATAATTAAAATCGTTATATTTTTATTTATTAATATATAAGTTACGTACAATATAGTTACGTAAAATATACAACGCTATAGTATAGTAGTCGAACCAGCTATTTTATAAAAACTAGTCTGTAATTAGGCGGGCTATATATAGATGTTAGGTTACTTAATTAAAGTCGTAATTACTGTAAATTATCTATCCGATATTATTAAAAAGTTACTATCTAGTAATATCGTAAAACAGGCAGTCGAGGAGGATATAGATAGGTGTTTTAAAAGCTCCGTAATCGTAGCGCGGTAATAAAATGTCAGGGACTTAGCAGTTAAAAAGGTACGATCTTATATTAAGGTGGCCAGTACGGATCTAGGTAATAATACTACTAATATATTTAAGTTGCTTTTTATATTTAAGTATAAGGCCGTCGATATTTAAATATAAAATTAAACTAATATAACGGCGGTATTGTATAGTTATATTACTATTGTAATTAGTTTAAACAGTAAGTATAACAGTAGTAATAGTACTGTCTTTAATTACCTAGTTATTTACTCGGCGTTAGCGGTATGTTATAGGTTTAATAACTTTATAAAGTTGTTAAGTAGTTATATAATTAATAATACTTATTAAAATTAAATAAACATAAGTAAAATAGTAGGCGTTTACTTTATTAAAGTCGGCCTATCTCTTTATAAAGTAAAGGTAAAATAACGGTACACCTGCTTTAACTTTAAAAACAAAGACTAGCGTTAATTTATAAGTATTAAAGATAGTTTTAAAAGCTTTATTTTATATTATAACAAAGCTATAACTAAGTTTTAAAGTCTTAAAAGTGTTGTAACATACGGGTGTTTTATAGCTAATAAGTATATAGACGTAGATAAGGTAAAGTATATAGGCTATATATACGCTATAGCCTTATACTAATACTATAAGTTTAATAAAAGTAAATATTTAGGTAGCGAGTTTAACTTTAATTATAGCTATATAAATGTTTTAGTTAAGTTTATAGTTAAACTAAATACTAAAGAAACAGGTATTAATTGTTAAAGTAATAGTAAACTTGCTAAGTTATAAATATTAAGTAAATATAGTACAGGCGTAAGAAAAGTGTATAAGTTTACTTTTTTCCGGTATAAAGACTATACTATATCGCTTTGCCTACTGTTAATAAACTACCTAGGCATAGTATAATATATAGTAATTATTTTTATACAATATAAAAGTAACAAAAAGGTTAGTATTGTCTATAAAGCTAATAATATAAAGGGTTAAGATTGTTATAAAGTCGTTATAAAAGGTACTAATATAAAAGATAAAAAGAATTAACAATAATATTAATCTTTAAAAGACGCCAATAATAATTTTTTTAAATCAGGCTAGTTAATTATTAAAACGGAGGGTAGCTTTATAGTCGTCGAGGTAGCTATAAAACTATTACGCGAACTATAAAGGTACGCCTTTAAATATAAAAATAATAAAGAGGTAGGCGTAGTTAACTATATTAAAAGCTCCTTTAATATTAAGCTACAGTAATAATAATTTAAGGTTATATTATTATACCACCTATATTGTATCGACTATAATACGACTAACAAGTTCTGTAGATTTATAATATTAGTTACCTATTTATCTTTATAGTAAGAGATTATTTTACTTTACAAGTTTAATAAAACGTTAAACGGTGATAGTTTTAAAAAGTTTACTAATAGTATTAAAGAAAGAGATAAAATAATAAGCACCTATAGTTTATTTTTTTATTTTAGACTTACCTAGTTTAAGGAGGACAACTATAAGTATAGTATAGTAACGGCGCGGAAAGTAACTAAGTTTAAAATATACAGTAGTAATAATAGTTATAATATTATAAAACAAAATATTAAAAGCTTTAAAAAATCTAGTAAGTATACCGTCAACGCTAGGGGCCTTTTATAATAGTATATTAACTAGTATATTAAGAACTTTATTAGTTTTAATAAAACATGTTATAAAAAAGGGGTCTTTTAATAAAATTATAAAGATATTAAAAAGGTCTACTTTTAAAGCTAAAAAAAACTTTTTAGTAAAGACAGTAGCTTTTTTTTTGTGTGTTGTAGCTATAAGGTTTTGTTATAAATTAGTTTTAAGGTTAAAAAGATATATTAGTTTGGGTAATTTATAGCTTTTAAGTTTAGCCTATTTTTTAATTTTTTAAAGGGTTTTTAAGTAGTTAAATACTTTATTAATAAAAACTCTTTATAATTTGTGTTTAACTTTTTATATAACTTTATTTTTAACTTTATTAACTATTAAAAGTGTTACTTTGTTATTTATTATATAAAATTACTACTATTATTAATAAGCTGTACAAGTTTAATATAATAACGTAACAATCTTATCTATCTACTAAGGCTAGTTAATACGTTTGTGGTTAAATTATAGCTTATAGTATTCGTCCGTGATCTTTTAAATAACTTTATATAGTTTTTTAAAGTATTAATTAATACGCTATAAAGACTCTTTAATATCGTTAAGTAATAACAAAAAGAGTTTACTTATATTGTTAATTTTATTTTTGTTAAAGGCTTTCTAATTAATTAAGTTAGTTAATAATATTAAAGGTACAATACTAAAGTAAATAATATAAAGGCCCGTATTATAGTCGCTACCTATTAGCCTTATATTTAAGTTAATAGTAACCTAAAAGCTGTTTAAAGCCTAAACATAGTCAATAGTCAAGTTAAGTTCTCCGTCTTATTAACAAGTAAAAGTGCCTAAGGGCGTTATAAGTCCGAGTTATAGTCGGCTAATAATATTAAAAAGGGTGTTTATATAAAGTAATTACTAGTTGTACTAGTCCTAAAAAGGATAATATATATTAAAGTCTTTAGCCAAAATAATATTACGTTATAATATCGTTACAATATATTAAAAGGGGCTGTACTAGTCATGTTAATAAGGGTCGGGGGAGTAAATAAACCAGATAATAAGGGTACTATTATTAATATAAATAGTTACAGCATATATATTATTAATAAAAGTTAGTTACTATAACGTAATAAGCTAACGTTTATAGATATAAAAAGCGGCGCGTCCGCTGTATATTATATAGTAAAAGCGTTGTCTAAGTAGTATAAATGTTTTAAAAGTGTCGCGACCTAGCTCTTAAATCACAATAAAGTCAGGAGTAGCTTTATATTATAAAGCTAGTTTAATATTAAGTTTACTTTTTTATATATTCTATAAAAGTATACTTATTATTAAAATATAGTAGTGTTAATGTTTATCTACGTTAAGGTAACAGTAGGTTGTAAGTTTAAAATAACAATAGTGTTAATACTTAGCTACGTATAAGTAGTCGACTATTAAAAAGTAGCGATCTAGCTAAATGTAACGTTATATTAAGTTAAGGCCTATATATTAAAGGCCTATAAGGATAATGTTTAAAGGGCTTAAAGTTAGTTAACGCTAACAGTATATGTTATTAACTAGGTAACGGTAGGTTAAACGGTTTATAAAGTTATAGCAACAGCTAAGGCTAACACCTAGCTTAACAATAGTTTATAGTTACTGTTTTACGTTAACTACACAGCGAAAGTGTTAGTAATAAGTTAGTTTTAAAAAAGAGGAAAGCTAAATATATAAATAATAAAAGATACTATACTTACTAGGTAGCCTTATTTACGTTTAAGGACAAGTATAAAGCCGTCGTTACTTTTAAAACGTTATAAAGTCGGGCTAAAAGATTTAATAAGTATAGTCAAAGGTTAAAATAAAAAGATTAAAGACAGTATAACAAATTAAAACAGTTAAGTTAGGTATACGGTAAATATATAACTTAAGCGTCTTTTACTACAAGGTATTCTTAAGCTTACGCCGGGTAGCCTTTATAATAATTTAAGTAAGTAAAACAGCTTAGTATAGTAATACAGTTAAAGTCTTTATAGTTACTACTATACTTACTATAACGCGGCAAGTTTGTACAGTAGCGTAAAAGGTGTTTAAATTAGTAGTAGTTATAGTAATAAGTAGTATAGGCGGTAAATATAAAGGGTTTATAGTTATAAAAAGTTACCTTTTATATTAAACTATTACGGTAAAAACAGTTAGCCGTAAAGTAGTTTAATAAACTAACAATAAAGGTACTATATATATAGTCTAGCTTAAAGTTTACGCGGACCCGTACAACCTAAAAGTAAATAGCTTAAATTTTAAAGAGTAGTAAGGTCTTAGCGCTATTAACGTTGTAGCGTAAGACTCTTTTAATAAAAACAAAGTAAAAGTGTTAATAAAAGGAAGTGTTAAGGCTAAAAGCGGCCTTAATCTAGCTAGTATAAATAGTATACGTGTTAATATAGCCTATAAAATAAATAATAATATCGCTATTAAGTAGGCGGTAACAGTTAGTAACGTCTTTAACTATAAGGAGAGCTTTATTAATAGCGGCGATAATTTCTTTATAAGTATAGTTTTAAAAAAAAGGATTAATATTGTTTAAGGTAATAGTAATTTTATAAACAGCGTAAGTTACCTTTACTACCGTAATTATTAAAGTATAAGTTATAATAAAAGTAAATAAGGCTAACGCGTTAATATAGCTAAGCGTAGCTAGGGCGATATATAAGTTAATAATAACTTTTATAATTTTAGTAATATTAGTTATAATAAACTTAAATATAATAAACTTACTATAAAAAATTAAAAAAAGTATATCTTTATTTTCCTCCGGGACTTAACAAGATATTTTTTAAATAGTAAATTAAACAGTAGCGTTAAATAAAACAGCGATATTAATAAAAACTAGTATCGACTACAACACGCTTATAGTATAATAGGAATCCGTTAAGAGGCTACTACTAAGCGCGCCGCGCGTCGAGCTATTGTTAGCTAAAGCTATGGCGAGCGATAAGAGAGCGATGCAATGTTGTTTCGAGATAATTTTCGATACGCGCGACAACGTAAGGGTGTCGTTACGATTGTTGTAAAGTTTTTCTTTTAAGCTTTTTAAGTTAAATAAGCTTTTACTAAATGCTTTAAAGACGCTGTTAAATTTAAAGAGTTTTTAAGCTATTTTTAAACTTTTAGGCTATATAGATTTAAGTTTAAGTAAACTTGTATTAATAGTTTTAAAGTTATAAAACTTTAAAATATTGGGATAGTATCTTTTTATTAATAGGGTTGTTAAGTGTTTAATAATTAGTAGTAAGCTTGTGTTTATTATAGACGAGATTAAAGAATTACTTTATAAGTTTTAATTGTTTACTTTATTTTTTTAAGATAAATTTAAAGATAGATTACCTTTTAGTTTTTAAAGAACGCTATTTATTATAAGAATATAGTAGTTAGGTTTATTTTTAAAAACGTATATATATTATTTTAAAATTTTAGTTTATATATAAAAAAACGTATATAGAGGTAATAGTTATATAGATAAAAAGTAAACTTTAACGTTAGTAGAAATAGTTTATTAATAATTAATATATAAATAACTTAGATATTACTTTTATCTGGAAAGAATTTAAGAGATTTATTATAACTTTAGGTTTTAATAGTAGCGATTTATATATTATAGTTATAAAAGAGTACTTAGTTTTACATTAAAGCTTAATTAATTTTTAAAGGATTTTTATAGAATAATGTAAGATTTAGAATAATATATATAAGAGTTTTTCTAATAACTTAAAGTAGTTTGTTTTTATATAGTTTTACGCTGGCTTTAGCTTTTGTTTTAGTAACGGAAAGCTTAAATTTTTAAACTATAATAAACGATATAGTAATTTATACTAATAAAATATAAAAACTTATTTATTTACATTAAAATTAGATTATTATT
Source organism: Intubia oerlemansii (assembly GCA_020002355.1). Taxonomy (NCBI): domain Eukaryota; kingdom Fungi; phylum Ascomycota; class Sordariomycetes; order Ophiostomatales; family Ophiostomataceae; genus Intubia; species Intubia oerlemansii. Next base: position 48,212 of record JAGKRZ010000013.1, on the reverse strand, counting down.
ACTATTAAAATAGTTTTTAAGTAAGGTTTTTTATTAATTATTTTTATAGATTTGTAAATTTATTAAATTAGTTAAGGTTTACTTTATTATTGTTTTAAGTTTAAAAGTTGTTTTAATAGTTCCTAATTTAATTAAGGTTAAAATAAATCTAGTTTAAGGTACTTTATAAGATAAGGTTTGTAGTGTTTTAAGATTAGGGAAGTTTAGTATTATTACTATTATAAAAAGGGATATATTGCCTTTAATTACTTTAAATAGAAAAAGTTTAATTTAAAGATTAAACTTGTTATAGTAAGGTAAATTTAAGTCAATTTATAGGTTCTATTTATTAAAGTACTTACTATTAAAATAAGATTTGTTTTATTTAAGTAGTTAATATATATTATTATTACTTTTAACTTTAGCTTTTAAATTAAAAGTATTAATAAATTTAAATATTAATATTAAGTATAATATAGTTAGTTTAAAATTTATTTAAAAGTACTATTTTATTAGATTCTTTTTTACTTTACGGCTTATTTATACTGTAAAGGGAGACTTAGTAAAAAGTTATAGTATTTAAGTAGTTTTATTAATCTTAATAGATTATAAAAGGGTAACTTGTACTTTAATGTAATACTATTAAGTAGTTTAACGTTTAAGAGTTTATTTAATAATCTTAACTATATTAACCTTTAAAGAGGCTAATATAGCTTTATATTTTAGTTATTATAAGTAGGAGTTCGGACTTAAAAAGCTTTAAAAAAAGCTACGGGTTGACCTTATGTTTATTAAGGAATTTAAATAAACCGTGTAAAACTTAGTAACGGTTTATATTATAGTTATAGTTTTAAGTTTTACTATTTTAAATAAAATAACGACCTTTAAGAATATTGTTTATTACTTTTAATAATATTTATAAATACTTACTGTTAAAGTTATAAGATTTTATTAACGTTACCTTTATAGAAGCTGTAAGAAATTTACCGCTTTATTATAAAACTAATTATACTACTAATTTTAAACTAGATATTAAGATTTTATATAGTGTGGTATTATTTTTTATTCTACTTGTAAGTTAAAAGTATAACGAGAAATAATTTAAGACCTTTTTAATAAAAGATAAATTTGGGAGTTATAAAGCTTAGCGGCGTTAAAGGTGGTAATAGTAGTAAAAGCGGATAGGTTATTATAAATATATATTAATTACCGCTAGATTAACGCTGTTATAATTAACCTTCCTGTGAAAAATTTTGTTACTTTATACTTTAACTAATTAAAAGTCAGCATTTCTTTTTTTTCTTATAACCGGCCGTTATTTATCCGGCGACGGCGACGACGGTGCCGCGCGCGATGCGCGCGGGCTGTCGACGCTATTATAGGTTATTTAGCGATACGGTATTATTGTTAATAGTGCTTAGTTTACTAGTATAACGGCTTTAAATACTATTTAAAACTTTTATTATAACTATATGCTAGTATAGTTTATTCTTTTTTTAGTACTCTTAAAGGTTTATTACGATACTTTTTTTATAGTTTTATTTTTATCTTTTTTAACTAAGCTTATTAAACTTAGCTAAAAAATATAAAACAATATAATAGAAGACGTATACGGCTTTTTATATATTTTATAATATATTTAGTACTTTACTATGGATCTTTTTAAACTAGCGTAAAAGAAAGTTTTTTAGTATTATATAACTATATAAAAGCTAGTTTAAACCTATATTATTAACTCTTTAGCTCCTTTAATAATAGCCGCTATATTATACATTTATATATTAACATTAAAACAGCTATAAATAGATATTACTAACGTTGATATATAGACCGCCTTTTTACCTATTAAGTTACTTATACCTACTTAAATAATTAATACAACCTTTTAACGTTAAAACAGCTAAATTATAGTCCAACTAGCCTTTTATTACCGTTACTATTAACTATACCTATACAAAGTCTACCTTAAAGCTATAATAGCCTTTTAGCTTTAGTTTAATAATATTTTAAAAATATTTAAAATTAAAACTATTACGATTCTCGCCTAACGCGACCATGCAAAAGGCCGGGCGGTAAAAAACGGCAAAACCTAAGTAGATTAAAAGCTAAGCAGTATATACTAGGTTGGTATAAGCTAAGTGGTTAACTAATTAAGATAAACTTTATACAGGTATAAAGCTTAGCGTATAAAGTTATATAAAACTTTATACCTATATAAAGTTTTAGCTATAAAGTATATTAAAGACTTTATAAAGAATAAAGTTTAAAAGAATAAAGTATATAAAGTTATTAAGTATATAGGACTAAAGATCTTTTTAAGGTAAAGTTAAAAGAGATACTTAATTGTTACAGCTTATTTAAAATATAAACTTATATAAACTTACATTTTTGTTTTTATTATTAACTATAAACTATTCCGTTTAACTGTCTTTATTTTTTAATATTTTTTTTATAATATATGACTTTTAAAATTTTATTAAATATAAACCTTTTTAAACTAATTATTTAAGTAAAGTAACTTTTTTAACAAACTTTTAATTAAAAGTTATTAACTTTATAAAGGCTTTATAATAACAGTAATAACTCTTATTTAAACCTTAACTATATATTAACTAAGTAATATTTTATATATATAAGTATATTTACTTTAAACACCCTTGCTATTAACGCTAACACTAAGTTTTAACAGCTTTATATAGAGCTTTAAAAGTTATACGCCGTGAACTAGCATACTTAAGAGCAAGTTAAGCTTTACTAAAGCCTCTTAAAAAACTAGAATAAAGGGTACCGTAATCCCCTTAAAGTTTTTCCCTTAAAAAAGTATAGTAGCGACTAAGGTAGTTTTAAAACCTTTTTAACTTAATACCGTTTATACTTTAAATATTAAAGTAGCAACCTTAAAGAGGAGTTAATTAAAGTTTTTACGGCTATTAGTTACTTTAACGGTATAGTAGTTACGTAGGCTAAGCTTTACTTTACCGACTGTCTTAATAATAAAGATAACTAAAATAATATAAAGGACAATATAAAAGCTATATTTTAAAGCTTTAATTAAAGCTTTATTAAGGCCCTACGTAAAAACTTTAAAGACCTTAATATTAACTAAGAGTTAAAACAAAAGCTATATTATTTTTATTAAACTAAGTTTACTATAGCTTATATTAATAAGTTTAAGTAAATTATAGCTTACTTTGACTAAGATAACAAGCCTATTATAACTAAATTTTATAAAGGTTTTAAAGAAAATATAAAAGACGAGTTGTTTAAAAAGGATTAACCTAATTCCTTTATAAACTATATTACTATAGCTATACGTATTAATAACTATTTATATAAACGTTAAAAAAAGAAAAATTATTATATTTGTAAACTTAAAACATATAACAACCGCTAGCAGTAAAGTAAACAGAACTACCGTTACCAAGGCGACCTTATATAACTCGATAAAGTTAAAAAAGATTTTAAACGCCCTAATAAAAGTAAAAGAGTAAATAATAACTGTTACTATTATAGACAGGTAGGACACTTTACATAAAAATACCTTTAAAAGGTCCTAAAGCTACGGTAAATTAAAGCTATAAACATAAATAATAAAGAGCACCGTAAACTCTTATAAACTATATACTATAACAATAGCTACTAGATTTATAATAATAATAAAGATATTACTAAGTAGTACTTTAAGGCCTTTAAAGTTAAAACTATTAAAATAATACGGCCGGGACGGCCCGTATAAAGAAAACCCGTGTAAGTTTTTAGCGATTAATAAAACTATAAAACAAATAAAATACTTTATAAAGATAAAATAGGCTAACTGTTCTAAGGTATATAAATTAATATAAGTATAGTTATTATATATAAGCTTAGCGTAAACTAAATAATATTAAAAGTAAAACCTTAAAAATAAATAGTCTATATAGACTCTTTTATTAACAAGTCCTATATAATTTAAGTATATAAAGCTATAATAATAAATAGGTAGTAACAGCTTTAAGCCTTTAAAAAACTTTATAGCCCCTAGTTAACACTTAAAAAGACTATAACTACCTTAACAACGTCTTATAAATAAACTACGTATAAAAAGATTATTACTAATATATATAAATTAAAGCTACTTTTTAGTACTTAAACTAAACTTACTAATAAAATTAAATTATTAATATTAAAAAATATAACCCTTTTATATTAATGTTAGTTAACAATGTAACACGGTAAACGATTATCTATAAATATAAGCGTTAATAATATAAATAAAAAAGGCACTAATAAAAAGAATAACACTAACAGTATTAAAACTATAAAATAAAAAAAGAGGTCTTATAACTTTTAAAAAATAAAAAGGCCTCGTTAACTTAAAATAACAACAAAATAGCCTTTTAAAGTTCTTTAAGGTTATTACGTCGGCGCAAGTTACCTAAATTTAAGTATAAATTACTTAAGGTACCTAAACTTAAATAATTATAGTTAATACAAGCGTTAAAACTAATTATATAGTACTAAAATATATAAACTAAAAGAAAGTTTTTTAATAAATAAAAAACATACTATACCTTTTACAAAACTTTAAAAAAGAAGCTACCGCTTATAATAAAAGATAAGTATAAAAAGAAACATAGTTATTACACTTTAACATTAAAAGTAAACGTCTTAATATAAAATTTAATATTATAAATATAAAAAATAATAACGTTATCCTAAGATTATTATAGTTATAAAAAACACAACTAAAGATTAATTAAGTTATTAATTAACTATATTAAAATATAATAAGCTTAACACGGGATATAGTAATTAAAAGTATAAGCATATTAACAAAAAAAAAGTAAAAAAATCTCCTCTACGTATTAGTATAATATTAAAAATATAAATTTATTTAAAAATATAAATATATAGCTAGCTTATTAAAGTATAAACCTTATAACTATTAAATTTTACTTAAAAAAAAATAAAAGTTAAGTTTTAAAAAATATACCCGTTAAGTAAGGATAAGCTTAAAGCGTAATAATAATAACTTAATAAGAACCTTATTAAATAATATATATAACTATTACGATTACTAGTAGGATTACTTATCCTGTTTATACTAAAGAAAAATAAGGAACTACGGCTGTATATTAATTACTAACAGTTAAATAAGCTTACTATTAAGAACCGATATTTATTACCCTTTATTACAGAACTAAAAAATCGGCTAAGTAAAGTAAAATAGTTTATAAAGATTAACTTAAAAAGTGCTTATAACCTTATTAAAATTATTAGAGGTAAAAAATAAAAAACGGCGTTTTAAACTAGGTATAAATATTATAAGTTTTTTATAATACCTTTTAAACTTACTAACGCATTAACGTCTTTTTAAGAAATAATTAATAACGTCCTACGTAATTACCTTAACTAGTTTATTATTACGTACATTAACAATATTTTAGTATACTTTAAAATAAAAATAAAACATAAGTAGTATATATATTATATACTTATTAAACTAAAATAAGCTAAACTTTTAACTAAGGTTAAAAAGTATAAATTTTACGTATAAAAGACTGTTTTTATTAAATATATTATTTTGTTAAAATATATTTTTATAGACTTTAAAAAAGTTGCGGTAGTTAAAAACTAGCTTTAACCTAATAATATTTAAGATATATAAATGTTTGTTGGCTTTATTAATTATTATAAAAGATTTATTAAAAACTATAGTAAGTTAGTTTTACTGTTTATAGAACTTATTAAAAAAAATACTACTTTTAAATAAACGGGTATAAAATAACAAATATTTAATATAGTTAAAACGGGAGTATTATAGTAACTAGTACTTGCGGATCTAAACTTAAAAAAACTATATAAGTTAAAAATTAACGCTTTAAAATTTAGTATAAGCGGTTAACTTAGGTAAAAGGATTAAAACGGTAAGCTACACTTAGTAGCTTTTTACTTAAAAAATTTTTAAAATACAGAAACAAGATATCCAGTTTATAATAAAGAACTTATAGTAATTATATAAGCTATAAAGGAATAAGATGTTTATTTATAAAGAGCTAAACACTTTATTACGGTCTATTTAAACTATAAAAACTTTACCTACTTTGTTAATAATTAAAAGCTTAATAAATAGTAAGTAAGATAGGCCTAGTTTTTATTTAAATTTAACTTTAAGATTATTTATAAAAAGGGTATAAATAATAGTAAAGTAGATACTCTTAATAAAAAAATAAACTATAAAGACTACTATATAATAAAAAAATAAATTTTTAAAAAACAACTAAATAATACGTTAACTATTAAGTTTATTTATATCGATATTTAGGATATTATTAAAAAGGTCTATAAAAACTTTATAAGAGGATACTTTAAAATTATTAAAACTATAATAAAATTAAAAAAAACTTATAATACTAAAAGTTAAGACAACAATATTAAACATATTATTTAGTACTATAATATTTATAATAAGACTAAAACTTTATAACACCTACCTTATAATAAACTATAACCCCTACTAATATTAAAACAACCGTGGTAATCGATTTTTTAAAACTTAATCGTTAAACTATTAAAGTTTAAAAAGAAGCTTATACATATTAAATATAATAACATCTTTATATCTATTGATAAACTTACTAAATTCACCCGTTTCTTACCCTTTAAAAAAACGTACACGGCGAAGGATCTTACGTATATATTTTTATAAATTATTATAATAGACTATAGATTCTTTAAAGAAATAGTTAATAATAAAGGTATTACTTTTACTAGCACTTTTTAAACAAAACTTATAAAATAAATTAAAGTTTATATAAAGTTTAAGATAGTATTTTACTTATAAACAAATAAATAAACAGAATAAACTAACTAAACCTTTAAATAATACTTAAAGGCTTATATTAATTAAAAGTAAAACAATTAAGTTAATTTATTACTTATTACCTAAATAGTATATAATAATGTATAGTATAAAAGTATTAATATAATACCTTTTAAAGTAAATTATAAGTTTTAACTATAAATAAACTACTATCTTTAAATAATAAAAGCACTTAAAGTATAAAAAATAATAATAGTTATAAAATAAAAATATAAATAATTATAATAGTAACTACAACGTATATAAAAACATATAACTACTTAAGCTAATAAAAAAAAGACTAAATGACTAATTTTAAAGGAAGGAGATAAAGTTTACTTAAATAAAAGAAATCTTTAAAATAACTAAGTAATAAACTTAACTATAAAAAACTAAGACCCTTTAAAATTAATAAATAAATTTTAAAAGTTATATATAAAATATAACTATTAATAAGATTTAAAGTATACCCGTAATTTTATATTTTATTATTAAAAAAAACTAAAGCAAAACCTTAAAAATATAAAATAAACTATTAAAAATTACTAAGCTTAACAATAAAAAACACGTCTTAATCTATAATAAACAGTATGTTTTTGGTAACAGTTAAGACTTCTTTAAGCACTTAAGCTTTTTTAACAGCTTTAACGGTAGCCTTAAAGGCTTTGCGCGTTTTATACTCCGCCTATTTTTTTGTATCTAACTTATTTAAGGTATTAAAGCCTTTTTATAATATTTTAAGGCCCCGTAAGTAAATAGACTTTTATAAACAATAAGTATATAATAAATAAACAGACGCTTTACAAGCCCGTACTTAAGCCTTGTTAGCCTAGGCTTAAACTACTTTTAAAGCAGCGGTAATATTATCCTCCGCCTGTAAAAAACGCTGGTACTTAACAGTAAAACAGTTACTTATACCTGTTAACATATAAACACAGTACTAAAGAAATACCTATAACTTACTAAAATTTATTAAGACACCTTTACTATTATATTTAACATTAACATAAATATAAAATTAATAACGGCGGGCACAAGTTAAAGACTTAAAAGCTTAAATATAGTCCTTATATAAACAAGTATAACAAGAACAAGGCATTACTTTAAATTTAATAGTGTTAAAGACGGTAAAAATAATTTAACGTTACGCGGAGCTATTAGCCGTAGTATATTTATTAACACAATACAATATTATAAAAAAGCTTACTAAACTAAAAGGAATAATTAAAAAATTAACAGCTACGGCGATTATATATAGTTATTAAGACATTAACCTTAAAAAAAAGAGGATTATATTATAATTTTTATTTAATATAACTATATAAAAAGCTAGGCGGTAAAAAATAATAAAACTTAAAAAGTAAATTAAAAACTAAACAACATATACTAAGTCAGTATAAACTAAATAATTAACCAATTAAAATAAACTTTATTTAAGTATAAAGCTTAATATATAAAGTTATATAAAACTTTATATAAGTATAAAGTTTTAGCTATAAAATATAATAAAAACTTTATAAAAAATAAAGTTTAAAAAAATAAAACATATAAAGTTATTAAGTATATAAGACTAAGGATCTTCCTAAAGTAAAGCTAAAAAAGATACTTAGTCGTTACAGCTTATTTAAAATATAAACCTATATAAACTTATATTCTTACGTTTATTATTAACTACAAGCTATTCCGCTTAACTATCTTTTATAAAGTTTAAAAAAATAAAACATATAAAGTTATTAAGTATATAAGACTAAGGATCTTCCTAAAGTAAAGCTAAAATAGATACTTAGTCGTTACAGCTTATTTAAAATATAAACCTATATAAACTTATATTCTTACGTTTATTATTAACTACAAGCTATTCCGCTTAACTATCTTTATCTTATAATACTTCCCCTTTACGATATACGACTTTTAAGATTTTACTAAACATAAACCTTCTTAAACTAATTACTTAAGTAAAGTAACCTTTTTAGCGAACCTTCGACTAAAAGCTATCGACTTTATAAAGGCTTTGTAATAAAAACTAGTTAAACTTTTAATATTAAAGATACTTTTATATATTTAATTTTTTTAAAAAAGAGTATTATTATTACTTTTACTTTTAAAGTTATTAAAGTTAAAGTTTTAGTCTTATAGTTTAAGTATAATATTATTAATATCTTTTATTTTTTAATTACTTAGTATTTTAACGGCTATATTAACGTTAAGCTAGTTAAAAATAAAGTGTTTATTTAAACTAGCGTTAAGCTTATTATAATTTATAAAAAGTGTTTTTTTATTGTTTTAGCCGGCGATATAAGTTTTTAAATAATTACTTTTAATAAGGCTATACCTTTTATTTATTTATTTAATATTAATAAGTACTATATTATACTTTATAGCTTTAGCTGTTAGACTTACTGTTATAAAAGCTTTTATACCGCTTTAGCCGTATATATCTGTTACGCTTAACTAGTTACCGTAAAAGACTTTTATAACAACTATTAAATTAAATTAAATTAATACACCTATAAACTATTTCTAGTATAAAAAACTTCGGCAATTTTCTATAAAAAACCTTATTATAGTACTATAATAAGTAAAAACTATACAATAAAGCTCCGTCGTCCAATAAAAAGAGTACTTCTATTAAAAAAGGGCAGTTTACGGTACTTAGTAGGGGCTTAATAAGTAGTAAGAAAGGGTTATTAGTAATCTTAAGACGGCGTTACCCTTTAGCTAGCGCTGTAAGCGTAAAGGATAAAGGGGGGAGGTAACGGTAGTATAGTAACGATATAAAGGTAACGGGTTTTAGGCCCGCTATATTATTGTTATTCTTAGGTATAGTATAAAGTATCTTTGTTTACGATATAATAGTAAAACTGGGCTTAAAATTTTTGTTTTTTATTAGAATTAAACCGACGACTCTTACTGTTTTTAGTGTATTATGTTAGGTTAAAAACGTTTTTTAGGTTACCGTTAAGTTAACGATACTTTAAGACTTATAATAACTATATTAACTTTAAAAAGTATGTAAGCTACTATAGTAAGTATTATATTAACTTTAAGTAATACGTTTTTAAGCTTACTTTAAACGCTATTAAACTAGTTTTATTTTTTTCATTTAAAAAGATTTTTATAAAAATACATAAAGTTAATATAATAACGGTTAAAAACGTTATTAATAATATTATTAAAGATAAGACTATTATTACTATTTAAAAGATTTTAAATAATAAAGTAAAAAAAAAGAGGCAAACTTTAAAGCTACCGTAGTTATTAAGGCTTCTTTATTAAAGCCGGAGGGTATAAAGATTAATATAGCTATATTTATAGCGCAGCTTAAGACTTTTGCCCGCTGTTAAGACGATAACGACTATAATAAACTTATAATAAGTACCTATAAAGGTTATAGTTATAATTGTTATATATTACTTATAAAAGGTTAAGATAAAGACTTTAAAGTTATAAAGTATTATAAAGGCGATGTTTATTTATATAATTGTTTTATAATAATTATATATTACAACTAGTTTAAGTTTAAAAGCTGTTTCTGTTTTTAAGTAATAAACTGTTATTAAGTATTAAAGGTAGTTAAAGATAATAAGCCGGCAAATACCCTTTTTTATATATTTTATAAATAAAATATTATAAAGATATTTATAAGGATTGTAACTTTAGTTAAAGATTAATTTTAAGGTTGCTTAAGCAAACGTTAATAAGATTAAAGATACTTAGTATACTTTGTTTTATTAATATATATTTATAAGTATTAATATAGTATAAGTTTAAAAAGCGTTTACATTTATATTTATAAGTATAATTACTTATTTTAATTATTAACTTTATACTTTTATTTATACTTAGGTAAACTTTAATATATATTTTTTTAACTAGTTATAAGTTTTTATTTATATTAATATTACCTTTTACTTTTAAACTTAAGTTTTACCTATTAACTTGTTAAAAGATTACTTTTAGGTAACTATTAATAATATTATTATGTTTAACGTTTATAAAGACTTTATACTTAATATAAAGTTAAAATACGTTATTAGCTTTAGTATATTTATGTTTAAGTTTTTAATAAAAGGAGACTTTAATATATACTATTACTGTTTTAAGTTAAGAAGTTGTACCTTTTAAGGCGGTTACCGTTTTATTAAATAGTTAAATATAGTAAGACTTTTTTATGTTAAGGAATAAAACGTACTTGTATAAAACTAGGGATATATTTTAGACCTTACCTTTAGTAATATTTTAAATATTTATACCACTTTTACTTTTAACTTTTTTTTAAAATTTAACTATAAAACCTTTATTACTATACTACTTATTTATATTTTAATAATAGTAATAAATATTAAACTTAAAGTTTTAAATATAAACTTAAAAGTGTTTAATATTTATATTGTGTTTTTTATTTAGTACTTACTCTTTTTACTGTTTAGCCTTATTAAAAATAATTTAAACTATTATGTTAACTGCTTATAAAGTACTTTTTAAAAAGCTACCTATTTAATTAACTTTAAAAAAGAATAATATAGACGGGTTAACTTATAGTAAACTTTAAAGTATATTACTTTTTACCGCGCCTTTGTTAACACTTACTTTATATGTTAGTAGGGAAAGATTTTTAAAGGTTAGTATAATTTATAAAAATAGGCTTACTTTACCTTTTTATAAGTTATTAAATATAAGTATAAATAAAAGAAAATAAATAGTTATAGTAATAATATTAACTTTTATTAATTTATATTTTAATATAAATTTAACTTTAATAAATAGGCCCTTTTATTTAAAGTTAATAACGTTATATATACTTTTATTTTAAAGCGAGTAAAAGCGTTAAAGTATAACGTCTTTAACCGGTTTGTAACTGTTAATAACCTTACTATAAACCTGTACGCCCCTTAAAAAAGTAACTGTAAATAGTTGCTTTAAGATATTTTTTTAAGCTTAAAAGAGATAAAAGTAAACGTTATTAGTATAAACTTTACCTTTTTTAGCTTAAATAATATTATAGTATAACTATTTAAAGCTACTTAACTATATATTGCTAAGTATATTTAAGCTTTATTCGCCGTTTATTTAGTAATAAGCTATTATTTACTTTTATAAAAAAAGTAAAAGTAGTTATACTTTTAAAAGTTAATAAAAAAGACTTTAGCTTATTTAAGTTATAGTAATTAATTACTTTTATTTTTTACTTAGTTAAAAGTTTAAAGTGTTTACTTACCTATTATATAGTATAAACAGTTTTTATTTATAATTATATCTCCCTTTAGTATATTAAAGCTTTAGTATATTAAGTTATTATAGACTTTTTTTTTTTTTATAATATAAAGTATATTTAAGTAAAAAGTTTATATATAACTATAGTTATAGTAAATATTTAAAGCGTATTTAACGTTTTTTTTATTGTTTACTTAACTATATATATAAAAAAGGTTAGTTATTACCTGTATTAATAATAATAAAAAGCTGTTTTATATAGTAACAAGTTTAAGTATAGTTTAAAAAGTACCAGATTAACTACTATTTAATAGTATATAAGACTTTATAAAGTTTACTGTTTTTTTTAGTCCTTTTTACTTTATATATAGTAAAGCTCTGTAACTAAGATACTACCTTTAAGTTTAGCTATACTAACAATATTTACTTTTATAAAGCTAGCCTTAATTTTAATTTTAATATTATTTTATTAAAGAAAGACTTGCGATAAATTTTATAGTAGGGAGACGATAATAACGTAACGTTTATGTTAAAAAAGTTTAAAATAATTTATTTTACTAGATAGTAGGGCAGTAGTAACCTAAGTATTACTTTAAAACGGCTTAACGTCTTTAACTTTACTATTACTTTAATACTAGTTAGTTAGTTAAGCGACTTATTAATAGCGTTATAATAACTAAAATTTTAGTTTAACCGTAAATTAAACTTTTACTAATATATTACTAAACGTTTAACTAAGGTTAATATAGTAGTTTATTACTTTAAAACATTAATAATAGTATATTACAACGCCCTAGCTAGCGCTTTAAAAAGGGTAATAATTATATATATTATCCTTTCTATTATTTTTAACGTTAAAGTTTAATACGTTAAGTATAAAAAGCCCTTTAAAAGTTAAGTAGTTTTATAACATAATCTAAATATATTAGTACAAGTAGATACTATTTTAAATACTTTTAACCGTTTAATATAATTAGCCGCCCATATAGTTCTATTTATTTTTTATATTATACTTAACCCGGTTATTTTATAAGACTTAAGGTTATTAATTAACAAGTAACTGTTTAAGTTAATTAAAGTATATATAGCTTTACGTATTAACATAGTAAAAAAAAATTACCTTTTAATATTTTATATAAAAATTAAAAAAAGCCCCTTAAGGTAAAAAGGCTAGTAAGCTTTATAAGTATAAGATTAGCTTTTAAGTATTAATATCTAGTATATTAAAACTTTTTTTACGTTTAAAACTCACCCTTTTATATCATTTCTTAAGTTTTTAAGTTAATTTAATAAACGGTATTTTTAAAGAATAAATAGAAGTTAAAAAAGTTATACAAAAACTTTGTAACAATTATAACGGCACCCCTACGTTATTACGCATATTAAAATTAACTCAAAAAACATCGTATTATCCTCTTATCGCTTGTTATATCTCCGGCTAACAATAGCTTAACACACGGCGCGCTTAGTAATAGCCTCTTAGCGGATTCTTGTTATACTATAGGCGCGTTATAGTTAATACTAGTTCTTATTAATATCGCCGCCTTATTTAACGTTATTATTTAATTTACCGCTTAAAAACTATTTTGTTAAGTCTTAAAGGAAGATAAAAATATACTTTTTTTAATTTTTTATAGCGAGTTTATTATATTTAAGCCTATTATAATTAATATTACTAAAATTATAAAAGTTATTATTAACTTATATATTACTTTAACTATATTTAGCTATACTAATATATTAACTTTATTTACCTTTATTATAACTTATACTTTAATAATTATAGTAATAAAAGTAACTTGTGCTGTTTATAAAATTACTGTTACCTTAAACAATATTAATCCTTTTTTTTAAAACTATACTTATAAAAAAATTATTACTGTTATTAATAACACTTTCTTTTTAATTAAAAATATTACTAGTTATTACTGTTTACTTAACAGTAATATTATTATATATTTTATAAGCCTTATTAATATATATATTACTTATATTAAATAAATTAAAACTACCTTTAGTCCTAATACTTTTTTTATTAATACTTTTACTTTATTTTTATTAAAAAAGTCTTACGTTATAACGTTAATAACGTTAAGACTATATTACTTTTTAAAATTTAAACTATTTACTCTTAAGTTGTTTAAGTCTACGTTAACTTTAAGTTAAACTATATATACGGTACTTTTATTATTAGTTTATTAAACTATACTATAGCTAACCGTCTTTACTGTAACAGCTTAATATAAAAAGTAACTCTTTATAACTATAAACTTTTTATATCCGCCGCCTATACTACTTATTATTATAATTATTATTAATTTAAACACTTTTTACGTTACTATACGTATTTACTATAATATAGTAAATATAGTAGTAACTATAAAAATATTAACTATACTATTACTTTAAACCGTTTTACCTACCTAAACTATTATAAAGGCTATTTAATATAAACTTATAAATACCTTACAGTATAAAATACTTAAGCTATTATATTAGTTATATACTTAACTCGACCGCTTTAATTTATTATACTGTTTTTTATTTTTTTATTTTAACTCTTAACTAAACTTATTAAATTTTTTAGCTTAACCTTGTAACATTTTAAGAGTAATAACGGCTTTACACTTATCTTTAAACGTAAATAAAACCGCCTAATTAATACTATATCTTTTATTACTTATATATTTAGTTTTTTTTTTACTTAAAACTAACTTATTATTAATATTTTTATTGTATAGTTAATATAAAATAATAACTATAAACTATTATTTAGCTAGGCGTTAATACTAGCCGCCGCCGTAACTTTATAGACCGTTTAACTTAACACTACTTAGTTAATAATATATTTAACTAGTATTAGTTAACTTTAAGCCTTTTAAGTATTATTTTTATAAGCCTTTAATATATAGGTTTTAACTTAATAAAAAGCTATACCTAGCTAGATTGCCGCTTTTTACTAATTAACCACCTAAATATAGTTAAGTATTAATACTATTATTATTTTAAACTTATAACCTACTATTACCTTAACATAAATAAACGTTAATATTAATATATCTTAATAATAAGTATACTCTTATAAAATATATAGAAAAGTAAACTTAACACTAAACTAGCCTTATAATATAAAACGGCTCCTAACTTTATTATAATTTAAAAGTTAGGTTGCGATACTCTTAAAACACTTATACTACTTAGATAACACTTATACCGTATAATATATAATAAACGTACCGTTTTTTATATTTATAAACGTTAGCTTATTACGTTATAATAGTTAACTTTTATTAATAATATATATATTATAACTATTTATATTAATAATAGTACCCTTACTATTTAGTCTATTTACTCCTTTAACCCTTATTAACTTAACTAGCATAGCCCTTTTTAATATATTATAACAATATTATAGCGTAATATTATCTTTACTAGTAACCTTAATATATATTATCCTTTATAAAATTAGTATAATTAATACTTACTTTATATAAATACCCTCCTTAATATCGCTAACTGATTATAACTTAAACTTATAACGCTTTTAGGTATTTTTACTTATTAATAAGACGGAGAACTTAACTTTACTATTAATTATGTTTAAGCCTCTAATAACTTTTAAGTTACTATTAACTTTAATATAGGATTAATAAGTAGTAACTATAATACAGGCCTTTATATTATTTATTTTAATATTGTACCTTTAAAACTTTTAACTAGTTTAATTAACTAGAAAGCCTTTAATAAAAATAAAGTTAATAATACTAATAAACACCTTTTATTATTACTTATTAATATTAAAGAGTCTTTATAACGTATAAATAAATATTTTAAAAAACTATATAAAGCTATTTAAAAAATTATTAATAAACACTATAAGTTATATTTTAACTGTAAATATATTAACCAACCTTAATAAATAAACAAAATTATTATACTTTTATAATAAGTTTATATAGCTTACTATTAATAATAATAATCCCGTATATTAAAAAATAAAACAATATTTATAGCCGTTAATAAAGCTAAAAATAAAACTATATAAAAAGCTAAATATAAGTTATAAAAAGTTCTTGTTAATAAAACATCCGACTACTTAAAAACTTTTTAAATGATTAAAAAATAAGCTAAACTTAAAAGTTATAAAGTATTAAAGTTATTATACCTTTTTAACTTTATAACTAATTTAAAGTAATATTTTATTATTATAATATATAAAAATAAAGTAACTATTTTTATAAAAAAGTTTTTTTAGCTTTAAAAACAAACTTTATTAATATTTTTATAATTTTGTTATAAAATCCCTTTTTTATAATATATTTTATTAACTTTAATAAAGTTTTAAATATATTAACTAATATATTATTATAAAAGGCTTTAAGTGTTAACGGTATATTTACTAGTTTTTTTAAAGCTTTTAGTATTTTATTTTATAAAATTATTATTACTATTATTATAATATATTTTAAACTTAAATACTTTCCGCGTTGTTATTATACTATACTTATAATTATCCTTTTTAAACTAAGTAAGTTTAAAATTAAAAAACAAACTATAAGCGCTTACTGTTTTATTTTACTTTTTAATACTATTAATAAGCTCCTTAAAACTATTATAGCTTAGTATTTTACTAAACTTATAAAGTAAAATAACTTTTTACTATAAAGTTAAATAAGTAATAAGCACTATAAATTTATAGAACTTACTAGTTATATTATAGTTAATATAATAAAAGTAATATAATAATATAACTTTAAACCTTTACTACTATAGCTTAATATTAAAAAAGCCTTTAACATTATTAACTATACCTACTTCCTCGCTATCCTTATATTTAAAGGCGTACTTTTATAGTTTACGTAATAGTTTTATAGCTACTTTAATAACCGTAAAGTAACCTTTTATTTTAACAACTAACTAGCTTAACTTAAAAAAATTATTATAAGCGTCCTTTAAAGATTAACGTTATTACTTATTTTTTTTATCCTTTATATTAATACCTTTTATAACAACCTTATAATAATTTTAACCTTTTATATTATTAGTTTTATAAATAATATTAACTTATTTATTACTTTTATATTATATAAAAATAACTATTATACTTTATATTACGCTTAAACTATATATTAAAAGTAAACAAAACGATATAATATAGTCTTTATACTAAAAAAAAGCGAGCTTATATACTTCTTTTACTTTTATATTACACTTACTTAATATTTATAACTTAATAAGTTTACTATTACCTTAATAACTAATACCTAGTTTTTTAATATTTAACTTAACTATAAACTTAACTAAAACGTTTATATTACTATAATTAAAACTAAACTTACTATATAAATATTTATTTTTATTAAACTTATAGTATTAATATAAAGCTATAATATTTATATAGCCCATATACTATACCTTATCTACGTCCGTACACTTATTAACTATAAAACATTAATATAACACGACACTTTTAAAACTTTAAAACTTAGCCGTAGCTTTGTTATAATATAAAATAAAACCTTTAAAACTATTTTTAACGCTTACAAGTTAACGCTAGTCCTTATCTTTAAAGTTAAAGCAAATATACCGCCACTTTACTGTTACCTTATAAAAAGATAAACAAATTTTAATAAAGTTAACGCTTTCCACTCTACTTATATCTATTTTATTTTAACAAGTATTATTAACTATGTAATTATTTAGCAACTTTATAAAGTTATTAAACTTATAACGTATTACTAAAATTAAGTTAAAAGCTAAGTAATAAAAAACAGTATTATAACTATAACTATACTTACCGATTAAACTAACTATAACACTAACTTAACTATATAATATTACTATTATATTAATATAGTTACATACTTTAATATTAATAGCCTTATAATTAAATATAAAAAACAGCTTAAATATATTAACAGTATTATTATATAAATCCGTACTAGCCACTTTAATATAAAATTATACTTTTTTAACTATAAAGTCCTTAATATCTTATTACTATACTATAATTATAAAGCCTTTAAAACCCTTATTTACGTTTTTCTTAATTATCCGTTTTATAACTCCGCCAAATAACAACTTTTTAACAATATTAAACAGTTAATCTATAATAACTATAACCTTAACTAAGCTACTTAACACCCTTATATAGCCTGTTTAATTATAAATTAATTTTTATAAAATAACTAGTTTAACTATTATACTATAATATTATATATTTTACATAACTATATTATACACACTTTATATAATAATAAATAAAAATATAACAATTTTAATTATTACTCTTTAAAAAACTATTTAACAAAGTTAGGCCTTTAAAACTTTTACAACTTTATTACTTTTACTTATTATTATTAATATTAAAAATAAGTAGTAAGTCTCCTTTACCGTTATCTTTATTATTATTATTATTATTGTTACTATAATTAACTATAATAATATTAATTAAATTAATAACAATAAACTTAACATCCTTGCCGCGACCGCTTAATACTTTAAGTTTTAACTTTTTTATAGTAATAACAAAGCGTTTTAATATAATAACTTAACGTTTTATAACTTAAACTAAAGATACTTATAACTTTATACTTTTATTAGTAGTGAAGGCTATATTACCTAAATACTCTGTTAACTTAGTTTATATTACTACTATTTTTTTAGTTAAAGTAAGTAGCCGGTGTTAAAACTTAGCGACACCGTTAACGTTATTAATAGTAGTATGTTTAACGCTTTTACCGTTATATATACTGTACTTTTAAAAAGCCTATATAATAATAGTAGCTTTATATAATATTTTAATATAGTTAATAAAAACTA
This sequence comes from Intubia oerlemansii, assembly GCA_020002355.1. Classification (NCBI taxonomy): domain Eukaryota; kingdom Fungi; phylum Ascomycota; class Sordariomycetes; order Ophiostomatales; family Ophiostomataceae; genus Intubia; species Intubia oerlemansii. The sequence continues at coordinate 29,353 of JAGKRZ010000013.1, read as the reverse complement.
GTTTTTTAGCCCGGTATAGCTTCTTAACACTATAAAATATATATATAAAGTTAATAACTGCCTCTTTAATACGGTTATTAAATTAATAAAGTTAATATTAATCCGTAGTAATAATATAATAAAAAATTTACGTCTTAACAGTTTTAAGTTATTGCTATATAATAAGTATACTTAAAACTTTTATTTATTTAATTAGTTAGTTAACAGTTTATAATAAAATAATAATAATAATATATATATTAGTTTAAGCGTAACACTTTAAAAAGCCCGCCGTCTTTTTTAAATTTATAGTTGACTTTTTAATTACCTATATTTTAAAAGACTTATAGCCCTTTATATAGTTATAAAAAAAGCGTATATAACACGTATAAATATTGTTATTATTACGGACTTTGCCCCGTAAGACTATACGTAATAACGTAAAAAACTTTTTAGTTACTATAGTTTTAAAGGTACGGCGTAACATGGTAGTAGTAAACGTAAGCGTTAAAAGTATAACGGCGGCGCTAGCCGTTTTTTAAGGGATAAAACTTTTAACTATATTATAGTTAAATAATAAATATATTATTATTAAAAAGGTATAAAAAAAATAGTAAAAGATAAAAGAGTTAAAAAGAGTTAAAAAAAAAACTTAAAGTAAAAAGGGTAAAAGTTATTTATAGCCTTATTAATAACCTTACTATATAATAAACTATAAATTAAATATTTATATTTACTTTATTTTCTACTTATAACAACACCTTTAATTATTAAAGTTTATAACTACTATTGCCTTACTATTACCTTATAGTAACGACGTACCGTACCCGTAGTACTCTTTTTAACGATAGTTATATTTTTTATAAACATATAATAAATTAGCTATATTAATATTAAAAAGGCTATAATATCGTAGTATTATTACCTTAACAAGTATAAATAAAGGGTATAACTACTATAATAATACTTTATTACTATTTTACCTCTTTTTTACTTTAGCCGCCGACTATTTATAATACTTTATATAATAACTTTATAGTAATAAACAAGTAACAATAATACTATATTATTACGAAGCCTTTATAGAGTCGATAGCTTCTTAGTCAAAGGTTCGCCGAAGGGGTGCTTTGTTTAAGTAATTAGTCTAAGAAGGTTTATATTCGGTAAATCTCGAGAGGCGTATATTATAGCGCAGGGGGATGGTAAATAAGGACAGTAGGCGGAGTAGCTTGTAGTTAAATAAAGGACGCAGGAATACAAGTTTATATAGGTTTATATTTTAAACAAACTGTAACGACTAAGTATCTCTCTAGCTAATCTAAAGAGATTTTTAGTTTTATATACCTAGGGAGATTATTTCTGTATAATTTTCTTCTTATAATCTTATATAATCTATATAATTTTGTATAATCTTCTTTTTATAATCTTGTATAATCTTTATTTTTATTAGTTAAGCTGTTTAACTTATACTGTTCCGGCTTTATACTGCCTAGCCTATAATCTACTTTTTAGATTCTGCTGTTTTTTACCGCCCGGCCTCTTATATAGCCGTATTAGGCGAGAATCGTAATATAATCCCCCTCCTTTTAAGGTTAACGTCCTAATAACTATATATATAACCGTTATATCTTTTTCCTTTCCCCGATTTAATTAGTTTAGTAAGTCCTTTTTATATCGGCTTTTGTTATAGCGGGTCGGGTTAAGAAGTGTTCCGGCGCTAATAGTTCCTTTTTCCGTCGATAAACTCTTTTAACCGTCTTTAACTCTTTAAGTTTTAAAGTTATATTTTGTTTTTGGTGTTCCTGTCTCTATAAAGACTATGTTTAGGCACCCGGGTCGTTATCTTACGTGCGTTGTTATTAAGCTTGTGTCTATGTTAGCGCGAAGTATGATAGTAAGGGCGTCCTAATAAATTTTAGTAAGTTGTTCGGTTGTTTTCTTTATTACACCCGCGTACTAACACGTATAAACGAACGCCTTACTATTAAATATTGTTGTCTCTCGCGGGTAAAGGATAATGCTACCGCTGCCTTAAAGGCGGCTTAAGCTTAAACTGATAAGGCCTAAGTATAAGCTTATAAAGCGTTTACTCGGCTATTACGTGCTCGCCGTCTGCGAGAGTTTGTTTATTTGCGGGGTTTAAAAATACTATAAAAGAGTCTTGATACCTTAAACAAGTTAGATATAAAGGAACAAGCAGAGTAAAAAGCGTACGAAGCCGCCGAGGCTACTATTAAAACCGTTAAAGAGGCCCGGGTCTTTAAAGAAATTTTAGCCGCTGTTAAAAACGTTTTGTTTGTTATAGATTAAGATATAATTTTTACTATTAAGCTTAATAATTTTTAATAGTTTATTTTATATTCTTAAGGTTTTATTTTAATTTTTATATATTTTTTTTGTTTATATAGCTTTTTTATTTAATAAAATACTCTTTTTTATTACTATTAATTTAATATTAAAGTATTACTTTAACTTTATATTCTAGTTTTTTTAAAACTTATTTTTATAATAATTTTACTTTGTCCGGGGCTTTTTTTAAAAGTAAAATATAAAATTATAAGTATACTTTAAATCTTACTAGTAATTATATTTTATATACAACTTTTAAAATCTTTTTATTAACTTTAAATAGTTTTAGCTTTTTATAGTTAAGTTTATTGTTTAGTTATTTTATTTAAAGGTTTTTACAGTTTAAGTAAACTTTATCTTCTTCTTTTAAGATTAGTCCCTTAATTTTTTTTTTATTAGCTTATATAGTTATTTGTTTTTAGGTATATTAGAGTTACTACTACAACTGTTTATGTCTTTGTTTTATAACCGTAGTTATCTCCTGTACCTCCGGTGCTTTTATTACTTACAGGTAATAGTCTATTTATAGTTAAAACCTATAGTTCGCTTTAAATAATAACATATTAATGCTTATATATTTTACGCTGTTATATACTATTTAAGTAATAGGTAGTAGGTTAACCTAGTTATCTTATTCTTAATTAACGTAGGCTCTTAAGTACTATTTAAAAGTCTAGTTTATCTGTTTTATTTATCTATTAGTCTATAAATAAAATACCGTACTAAATTTCGTATAAACTCCGATCTGTTTCGCGAGTTTTATTTAAAACGTGCTAGTAAAAGTAATGTTTTTATCGTTAATTATTTTATTAGGGAACCCGTAGTCCGCTGCGATAGTTCGTATAAACACGTACACTAAATCCTTCGCCGTATATACCTCTTTAAAGGGTAAGAAACGAGCAAATTTAATAAGCCTATTAATACTAACAAGTATACTGTCGTATTTAACCTGCGTAAGTTTCTCTTTAAACTTAAGGAGCTTTATAATTAAGTCTTAAGAGATTAACTACTATAGTTATTACAGTATAGGTAAGGGTTATAATTTGCCGTAAAGTAAATACTTTAAAGTCTTAATTTTATTATAAGTATCGTAGTGTTAAATAATATGTTTAATATCGTCGTCTTATCCTTTAGTGTTATACGTCTCCCGTAATTTAGCTGTAGTTTTAGCGATTCTAAAATATCCTCTTATAAGGTTCTTATAGATCTTTTTAATAATATCTTAGATATTAATATAGACTGATTTAATAGTTATCGTGCTATTTAAGTGTTATTTAAAGATTTATTTTTTTATTTATTAGTTACCTTTATAGTTAGTTTTTTTATTAAAAGCGTTTACTTTACCGTTGTTTATACCTTTTTTATAAATAATCTTAAAGTTAAATTTAAATAAAAACTAAGTTTATTTTACTTACTGCTTATTAAGCTTCTAGTTGTTAATAAAGTAGGTAAAGTTCTTATAGTTTAAATATACCGTTATAAAGTGTTTAGCTCCTTAAAGGTATATATCTTATTCTTTTATAACTTAAACTATTGCTATAAGTTCTTTGTTATAGACCGGATACCGTGTTTTTATATCTTAAAACTTTTTTAAGTAAAAAGCTACCGGGTGTAGCTTATTATTTTAATCTTTTTATCCGAGTTAACTGCTTATACTAAACTTTAAGGCGTTAATTTTTAATTTGTATAGTTTCTCCGGGTCTAGATTTACGAGTACTAGTTACTGTAGTACCGTTGTCTTAACTGTATCGAATGCTTGTTATTTTATACCTGTTTATTTAAAAATAGCGTCTTTTTTAGTAAGTTTTATAAGGGGTAAGACTAGTTTACCGTAGTCTTTAATAAATTTTTTATAGTAGTTAATAAAGCCGACAAATACTTATATATTGTAAATATTATTAGGTTAAAGTTAGTTTTTAACTGCTGTAATCTTTTTTAAGTTTATAGAAATATGTTTTAACAAGATAATATATTTAACAAAAATAGTTTTTTATACGTAAAATTTATACTTTTTAGCCTTAACTAAAAGTTTAACTTATTTTAGTTTAAAGAGTATATAGTATATATGTTACTTGTACTTTGTTTTTGTTTTTAAATATACTAGGATATTATTAAGGTACGTAATAACGAACTAGTCGAGGTAATTATATAAGACGTTGTTAATTATTTTTTAAAATAACGCTAGTGTATTAGTAAGTTTAAAAAGTATTATAAAGAATTTATAATGTCCGTACCTAGTTTAAAATATTATTTTTTACTCTTCGCCTTTAACGATCTTAATTAGGTTGTAAGCGCCTTTTAAGTTAATCTTTATAAACTATTTTGCTTTACTTAACCTGTCTTTTAGTTTTAAAATAAGGGGTAGCGGATAATAGTTTTTAATAGTAAGTTTATTTAACTGTTAATAGTCGACGTATAGTTGTAATTCTCCGTCCTTCTTAGGTATAAACAGGATAAGCGATTTTACTAGTAATTTTAATAGCCGTATATATTGTTTAACAAGGTTTTTATCGAGTTATTATTGTAGCGCTTTAAACTTATCTTTGTTTAATAGGTATATCTTTTAAAACTTAATTTTTACTCCTTTTTTAAACGGAATCTGATAGTTGTAAAGCTTGTGCTTTAGTAAGCCGGCTGTATATTTGTGTTTTTAGATTAATTTGTATTTTTAGTATTGTGTTAGTATGTAAAGGAGATCTTTTTACTTTTTTTTTATTAACGTACTTATACTTTTAATTATTATATTTTATATTAAGCTTATTATATTTTAATATAACTGGCTAGTAACTTAGTTAATCTTTAGTTTTATTTTTTATAACTATAATAGTTTTAAGATAACGTTATTACTTCCTGTATTTATAATATTAAACTTTATATTAAAACGTTTACCCTTAATACTAAGGTATAGTAACCGTGTTTCTCTTTGTACCTATCCCTTGTTGTATACGGCAGCTTCTCCCTCGAAGTTCCGTAGGGGGTATAGTGTGTCTTTTATTTATTAAAGGATCTTTTTTTAGTTTATATATTTTAGTACTATATAACTAGTCTCGGCGTTTATATTAACTATAGCTGTTTAAGTTTAAGTACTTTAGGTAATTTATACTTAAATTTAGGTAACCTACGCCGACGCGACGACTTTAAGGAACTTTAAAGGGCCGTTTTACTATTGTCTTAAGTTAGCAAGGCCTTTTTATTTCTTAAAAACTGTAAAACGTTCTTTTTTACTTAATAGCTTTAATACCGTTAGCGCTGTTCTTTTTAGCGGTATTATTTTTACTCGTGTTATTAACGCTTATATTTATAGATAATCGTTTACCGTGTCTTATTATTAACCGGCACTAGTTTAAAAGGGTTGTGCTGTTTAATATTAATAATCTAGTTTTAACGTTTAGTCTAGTTAAAGTATTACAAGGCGGCTTTAGTTTGTATATGCTGTTAATAGTCCTTTTATATATAATTTATTTATAAGACGTTGTTAAGGCAGTTATAGTTATTTTAAGTGTTAGTTAGGGACTATAAGGCTTTTTAAAGGCTGTTAGCCTTTATTACCTCTTTATTATTATAGGTTTGGTATACTTAGATTATACGGGACTCGTTAGTAATAAAATTTACGTAGACTGTCTAGTGTTAGGGTCCCGCGCCGGGAACTATTTAACTAACGTTAGGTTTTAACGTGTTAATTATAGTTATGTTAATTTATATACTTTAAAAGGGTTGTTTATTTTTGTTTTTGTAAAGTGTTCTGTTTATTTTATAGTTTTGTTAGCTGTTAAGAACCTACGCGGGTTTTCCTTATATAGGCCGTCTTAGCCTTATTATTTTAAAGTTTTTAGCCTTAAGGCCCTTAGGATACTACCCGGTAGTATCTTTATTACTTTAATAGATTTAACAACTATCGTCGTAGTATACCGTCTATAAAAGTTTACCGTGCTCTTTATCTTCCGTGCTTACGGCCTTAATCTAGTGTAGTTTAGGGACCTTTTAAGGGTATTTATATATAAAATATCCTGCCTGTCTGTACTAAAAGTAATTACTATTCGCTCTTTTGTTTTTATTAAAGCGTTTAGGGTCTTTCTTAACCTTGTCGAGTTATATAGGGTCGCCTTAATAGCGGTAGTTTTGTTTATTATACTATTAACGTTTATAGTATATTTTTAATCCGTAGGTATAATAGTTTCTTTCTTACTGCTATTCGTAGTTACGGTTGTCGATACGTACCGCTATAGTAATATAGTCTGTAAAGGAGTCGGGTCGATTTTCTTTATATAGTTTATCCTTTATACTTTTTTTAAGACCTTTATAAAATCGCGTTATTGTAAGCTCGTTATCCTAGTCGAGATAAGCTATAATTTGTTTAAATTTGTTAGCGTATTCGGCTACGGACTTAGTTTAATAAAGACGGTACAGCTTCTGTTCTTACTCTTAATTAATATCGGGGTCTTTAAAGCTTTTACGTAGGGCCTTTATAAAGCCTGTATTAAAGTTTTAAAATATAGCCTAGGTATTATCTTTTATATTATCTAGGTTATCTTTATTATTAAGATAGTTAGTAAGGTAAAGTTCGGCCTACGTAGCTGTAGTGCCCTTAAAGTAGCTAATAGCCGTAAAAACCTTAGCCGATTCCTCTTTAAGGTTACTATTTTAATACTCGAAGTATAGACGGTACTAGGCTAAGAAAGTCTTAAGACCGCCCTAGTCGCCACCGTACTTGTTTAAGGGAGGGACCTTAAAAGGATTACGGTGTCCTTTATTTTAGTTCTTTAAAAGACTTTAATAAATCTTTATTTATTTTTAAGTATACTAATTCGCGGCGCGCAACTTTTAAAGCTTAATATAAAACTGTTAAAGCCTAGTATTAGCGTTAATAGTAAGGGTGTTTAAGGTAGATATACTTACTTATATAAAATATTACTTAATTAATACACGGTTAAAGTTTAAATAAAAGTTATTACTATTATTACAAAGCTTTTATAAAGTTAATAGCTTCTTAGTTAAGGGTTTACCAAAGGGGTGCTTCGCTTAGGTAATTAGTTTAAAAAGGTTTATATTCAGTAGATCTTAAGAGGCGTATATCGTAGCGTAAGGGGATAGTAAATAAGGACAGTAAGCGGAGTAGCTTATAGTTAAATAAAAGACGTAAAAATATAAGTTTATATAGGTTTATATTTTAAACAAACTGTAACGATTAAGTATCTCTCTAGTTAATCTAGGGAGATTCTTAGTCCTATATACCTAGGGAGATTATTTTTATATAATCTTCTTTTTATAATCCTGTATAATCTATATAATCTTGTATAATCTTCTTCCTATAATCCTATATAATCTTTACTTTTATTAGTTAAGCTGCTTAGCTTATACTGTTCCGGCTTTGTGCTGTTTAGCCTATAATCTACTTCTTAGATTTTGTTGTTCTTTACCGCCTGGCCTCTTATATGGCCGTATTAGGCGAGAATCGTAACATATATCTTTTACGCCCCCTCCCTCCTACCTTAAAAGGGTTATAAAGCGCCTCCGTACTATATAAATAACAAGTTTAGTACGCTTAACGAGTAATAATAATAACGCCGTACTTATTACTATTACTTTCTTTTTTTTTTTTTTCCTTTTTATCTTCCTCCTTTTATGTCTTTAACAATGTTATAGTATAAAGGCTATGTTTACTTTACTAGCTTTTTAACCTGTAAAAGCCGCCCTTTTTTTAAATTACTTATCGTTTAATATTAATACTTTGTTTAGTAAGTTATTACTTTGTAGTAACTTTATTATAAGCTTAGTGCTTAGGTTTTACTTTTTTTTATAATAGTAAATAAAGGGTTTTTTAGTAGTATTACTGTAGTTCTTAATACTAAAAATAGTTAATAGGCGTAATAATTAAATAAATAAAGAATAAATATTTATTAACTTTAAAAGTTAGTTAAACTTTATTTTAGTTAAGGATACTATTATTTTTATTAATAACTTTAAGTTAAAAAAGTTTAACAAACTTTATATTAACTATAACTATACTATTTATAAAAAGGAGTAAAAGATTATTTACGGCTACAAGTTAATTAACTTTACTTTTTATATGTTTAACGCTAAAGTTATAAGCTTTTTATATAGTTTTAAATATATTATCTCTTTTTAAAAAGACCTTTTATAAAGACGGATTTAAGTATATATTAATAGTATATTAATAATTTAGTATATATACTAATGCTTTAACTACCTTATAAAATTTTTTTTATATATTTATAAGCTTTTATATAATTATTTTATTATTATTAAGTAGTGTTTAAGTTATATTAAAATTACTAATAATAATTACGTAAATAAACTTATTAAAAAAGGTACCTAAATAAGCTTTATTAACCTAAACAGTTAATAAGCTACCTTTAGTAATATATAATTTGTTATAGTTAAAAACTTAAAGCTTTAAGTCTTTAACAACTAGATTTATAGTAACGGTTAGCTGTTTAAAAACTACTGTTAATAATAGTTATTATATTAGTTAAAAGCTTTTTTTAAACTTTCCCATTTATAAATAACGTTTTATACTTTACTTTTTATAAAGATTAAATACAGTAACTTCTATAGTTATTATAAGTATATACACTTATACTTAAGTACCTTTTTAAACTATCTTTATAACAAGTATACTACTACCCTTTACCTAATTTATTATTCTTTAGTTAAGCCTATTTAAAACTAAAAGTATAAAATACTAAAAATCTATACTATCTTTTAAGAACTTACTTTAAAGTTTAAATACCTCCGTAAAATTACTTTTAAGCTTATACTTTTTTATATTTTTTAGGCTACTGTCTTTAACACTTAACAATAGTTAACAGACGTAGTAATTACTTTATTAATTTTATTATAAACTCTTTAAACATACCCTCTTTTTTTATTTTTTTCCTTTATTTTTTATTTTTCCTTTTTTTTTATCCTTTACTTTTAAGCACTATATATATCTTATAAACTTATATAGCTAAACGCTACCTAAATAAAAGGGTAAAAGTTAGCTTAAACTTAACTATTATAGTTTTATACTATATATAAACGCTAGCTTTACTCTTTATACTTTAGTATCTATATATATATAAGTAAATAATAGTTGCCTGTTTAATGCCTTATAAAAGGCCGTAGTTTTTTACTAGACGTTTAAATTTATAAACAAACAAATAAACAAACGCCGTTATAATTAAAAACCAATACTTATACCCTTTATTAACAAGATTATTAAGTAAATTTAAGGCGTTAAAATCTTTTTAAAAATTAATATTAAGGACGTTTATTATTAAATTTAAATTTAAAAAGGTAATAAGTAAAAAATAATATTTAAAACTTAATATAGTTATTATAAATATTTAGTTATACTTTTTAAAGTTATATTTATTAAGCGCTTTATACTTTTTTTTATATTTTTTATATAGTATATTTTAATAATATTTTAATTTTCTTTAAAACTTATAAAGAGTATATGTAGTATTTTTACTAAGTCTTTTAATACTTTAAAAAGGTAAAACTTTATATAAACCTTAAAAAATATGAGGTTTTTATAATAAAATTTATCCTTTTAAGTTTTATATTAACAACTTAAAGAGTAGCTATAAATTAAAAAAAGTTAAGACTATTATTAACTAGCTAGTTTTAGCTACGTATTATAATATTTAATTATTTTTTAAGTTTTATAATTTTTACTAAAAATTTATTTTTAGTTTTATTAAAATTATTACCTTATTAATAAATCTATTAAAAGGTATAATTAAAAGATAAAAGCTAGGGTAAGCCTTAATAAGACTAATAAAACTAACAGCCTTTAAAATACTTAAAACGGCTTTTATAACCGCTTTAACTTTATAATACTTTAACTTTAAATAAAAAATCCGACTTAAAACTAATACCTTTAACTTTGCGGGTATTTTATTATAACTGTTTAAAGACGATAAATAGTATTTAATTACGTTTTAATTTTATAAGTTTTAAAGTTTTAAGTAACGCTACGGTACCTTAAACTAAAAAATATTAGCTATTGTTATATTATTTAAAGAATAGTGTTATTACTTAACTAAAACGGTGGAACCTGTTAAAGTTATTATAGACTATATTAACTTTTAAACTTTTATAAAGTAAACTTATTTTAACAATCAATAAGTATTATTAAGTATAGATTTAGGGTTTTAAATTTAGCGGATAAACCCTTTTAATAATTAAATTATAATATAGGTAAGGGAGATATAATAGATTAGTATTTTAAGTTAAAGTTATAAATTTAATAACTTATTATAGAAAATTAACCGTATTATAAAAATATAATATTTATAGTATACTTTTTTTAAATTTTACCTTTAATATAGATTTTAGTAGTAAAAATAATAAGTTAATGTTTTAGTTTAATAAGTTTTTTTAGTTAATAATATTTAAAATTTAGTTACTTTTAAAAATCGTTTTTAATATTTAACTTAGTTAAACTATTTTTTTATAATAAAATCTGTAAGTTATAGTTAATAGACTTAAGTTATAAAGAGTTTATAAGTTAAAAGAATATTATTATTAAAAAGAATAAAACTTTATATATAAAGGGTTATATTTAAGTTTCGTAAAAAATAGTTTTTTTAAAAAGAGTTAATTAAAATTTATTATAATTACTTTATATTTAAATACTTTAATATTAAATAAACTATTAATCTTTTATAACAAAAGTTATTTTAAAATACGTTTATATAAAATATATATAAGTAATTAAATAGTTAAACTTTAAAGGTATAAGCTATATAAAAAGCTTTAACTATTACTAGTACTTAATAAACTTTTTTAAAAACTTACTATAAATTTTATTACGGGTTTACTGTAAATAAAGTTTAATAGTTTAAATATTAATATAGTTTTAATTGTTATAGATTGTTTTAATAAAATAGCTTAGTTTATACTTTATTTATAGACTATAATAGCGGTATAGCTTGTTAAGGCTTTATATATTAAAGTTTTTTTTTAATAAAGAGTCTTTAATAATATTATATTAAATCGTGGTGTTATATTTACTAGTAAGTTTTAAGTAACTATATATACTTATATCCGGATTTATAAACGTTTATTTATTACTTTTTACCTATAAATAAATAGCTAAACGGAGTAAGTAAATCAGCTTTTAAAACAATACCTTCGTTTATTTATTATTTTAATAGACACGTTTTAAGCCTATATATTATAATCTATAAAGTTTACTATTAATAAATCTATAAAATATACTCCTTTTAAGTTAGTTATTAGTATAAAATATAATTTATATTTAAGTATTAAGGGCAGCATTACTAAACGGAAGATCCTTACTATTAATAAAATATTTAAAAGTCTATGTAATATTTACCGTGTAGTAGTATAAAACTTACGCTGTATATAAAAAATATAAAAGCGCTATATAGATAAAAACTATAAGCCTATAAAGTTCATTAAAAGACATTTAATACTTTTAATAACTTATAATTTTAAGTTTAATACTTTATTTAAGTTAGTTCTTAAGTTTATCGGACCCTTTCGGGTTTTAAAAAAAATTAGGCAGTAAATATATTAACTAGCCTTACCTAAAAAATATCGACGACATTATAACGTCTTTTTAGTGTTACTCTTAAAAGTTTAATATAATAAGTAGAACGTATTAACAAATCGAATATTAATATTAGATCTAAGTAAAAAATTAAGGATGTAAGAAGTTAAAAAACTAATAGACTACTAAATAAAAAATAAGTAAGTCTAATACTTAGTATAATAAGATAAATAGTTAATAACCTATAATTAATAAATTTTTAAAGATAATTTAAATACGCTTAAGTTAAAAATAACTTATAAAAAAGGACATTAATTAATAAAGGCATTAAAAAAAAATAGTAAAAAACACGAAGGAAAAAAAACGTAAATCTTAAAGTACTAGTTATTTTAAAAATTAAGATTATTTTATCTTATTTTATTATTTACTTATTAATTATAAAAGATATACCGGTCTTTAAAATAGTACCTTGGTAAAAAAAAAGAAAAAGAGTAGTAAAAGATTTATTATATAAAATATAAGGCCTTATAAATATTAAGATTTACTCCGACTTAAATTTTAAGGCTATACCGTTTATAAAAGGTTAAGGTTATACCTATTTAGCGCTCGGCCTCTTTAATCTTATTAAATATATTATTTATAGCCTATATTACAGTAAGCGTTAAACGATTTATTATAAAAAAGCGGGTAAAGAAAAACGTAAGTACGTAGTAATACTATAAAAAAATTATAGCAACGCTTATGTAGCTACCATTATTTAGTAGTAAGCGTGGCGGGCTTAATAAGCTTATATATATTAATAAAATTAAAGTTAAGTTATTTTAAAAAGAAAACTTATATCTTTACTATAGGTATTAAAAAATAAAAACTATCTCTTTAAAATAGTATTAAATATAAGAGATAATTAAACGGTTAGCCTTATAGATAGTAGTATATAAAACTTATTTTTACTTGTTAAGGTTTATAGCTTTAGTATAAGGAATAGTCTTTTTAAAGATTTCTTTTATATACTACGCCGTAATAATTATATTTATATAATATTATAGTATTAAACTTAGTAACTAGGCGGGTTAATAATAAAAAGTAAAATATAAAATAAAATAACTTACTTTTTAATACTTATTATTTTTATAAAAGCCTTTACTATAAAAAATCTGTTAAAATAGTTTTGTTATACCCGGATTACCTAATCTCTCTCAACTACAGTTTCCAGTCACATAATTCAAGAAGTAGGTCCGTTAAAGAGGTAACGTGCAGGAAAGAGACCTATACTAGGTAGGCATAGGGATTCGGTTAAGCACAGCTTCCCTCGGATCTAGTTTAAAGCAAGTAATAAGACCCGGCTCTTAGGTTAATAAATCTGTTCTTTTAAAAGGATCTTAGTTAAGCGGTTATACGGCCGGTTTTGAAAAGAAGTATGCGTTATTGGTAATTTAGTTTACGGATCCGATAAAGAAAATAGTTTGGTCCTTTATACTTCTTTTATAAGATTAAGATTTGGTTATTTAAATAAATTTAAACAGATCTAGGATAACGTTGGTATTTTGTTATAAGGTTTAGTTAAGGGATAAATCTGTAGTATATAAGTATTTAATTTTTAAATTAAATTATTTAATATAGGATAAGGATTAAACCTTTATACCGACTACCTTTATATTCTTATTTTTTTATTTTTTAGTAACCTTTTTTCTTTAGTATTATCCTTTTATTATATAAATCTTTATTTTTAACCTTACTATATCCTTTATAGATTTAAACTTAACTATTATTTAATAGTTAGCTTTAATAATTTTAATCTTTCCTTTGTAACTACTTACTTTAAATTTATAAAGAGTTAGTAACTTTACTTATTTACTATATATATACTTTACGCCTTTTATATTCTCCTTTTACTTATTTACTAATATATCTAGAAGATATTTTATACGGAACTTTATATACTGTTTAGTTTACGCTACCGGCGCTGCCCTTACTAGCTTTAAAAACCCTATAAAAGTAAACTAATCTCCCTTTATAGATTTAATATTAGCTAAAGAAAGTCTACTCTTAAAAATACCTAAACTAAACTTAAACCTTATTTTTAAAAAGGATCCGTAAAAAAAGGTTAATAATCTTTAACTTTTAATAACTTTAACTTAACTAGATTTAAAGCTTTAAAACACTAACTATCTTTAGCCTTTAAAGGAACTTATAGCCTTAAACTTAGAAATCCCTTTTCGGTTATTATTAAGGTAACACTTATTAACGGATAGTATAGTAAAATAGCTTTAAATTAAAAGATAATATACTTATACCTTTAATAAGATTAATAAAATTATATAACGGTATAGCGCCCTTACTTATCGCTAGCGTATATTACCTTAAAAAAACTTAAGATAAACTATTTTAAAGTTATAAAGGAGGGTTTATTATTATAAGAATATAGCAGTTAGATTTAAGTATAAAAGCGAGTATATAATATTTTAAGAGCTTAGTTTATTAATAACAAAATTTAAGTAGATATAGCAGTAGCTAAAATAAAAATTAAGCTTTAATAGAAATAAAAGTAATATAGATCCGACTAACTCTTTAGCCGTCTTAACTATTCTGTTACGTAGGATAACTTTAAAAAATTTATTACTATATTAGCTTTAGACAGAGGTAATATATATATTACTGCCGTTAAAGAGTACTAAAGATTAAAACAATAACCCGACTAGTTACCCTCGGACTATAGATCTATTATATAAGACTTAAAGTAATATATAGTACCTTAAAACAAGTGTTACTTAATAGTTAACTTTTATTGTAGCCTTTAGCTAGCTTTAGCTTTAATATTAACTATTATAGGCTTAAACTTATACTTAATAATAAATAAAATAACATAGTATATAGATAATACTTAAAAACTTATTAAGTCTAAGACAAAGTGTATAAAGGTAACTTTTAAAATAATTAAAACATTAATAACGACGACTAATAATAAATCCGCTGTAAGACGTTTATTCTTTAATAACCGACTTTTGTTTAGGCGTTGTAAGGTGTTTAAACACTGCTTTAAGGATTATAGGCCTAAAGATAAAGGTAGTTTTAGATATAAACTAGGTTAAAGCTTTTAAAGTTTTAGTTTTTATAATATTACGTGTTATAACTATTAAAAAAAAGGATATATATCTTTAAATTGCCTAAAACTTAAAAAATTAAATTTAGGCACTATAGTTGCTACGGTTAAGTAAATCTAGGTTAGCTCTTTAATATCCTTTATATAGTAGCTAATAAAAAATAAGCAAGTTCCTTTATAACTTTTTATATATATAATCGTATCTTTTATTTTAGGCTTCCGTTTAAAAGTGTTAATAGATTTAAATATTAATACTAAGTATAATATTATTAGTATAGATTTTATATATTAATATAAATTAACACTTTTACCGTTTACGCTTTAACCGATCTACAGTATAGGTAGTAACTTAGTTTTAAACTAAAGAGTATAAGTAGTTTTATTAATTATAACTAACTTTAAAAAAGTTACTTAAACCTTAAAACAATACTACTAAAAAATTTAATACTTAAAGGTGTATCTAGTAATCTTAGGTATACCTACTTTTATATTAGAACGTATCTTTTTATATCTTAAGAGATATAAATAAAAATTTAATAAGATTACTTTAAAAATTAAACTTGTTTTAACGGAAAAATTTAAGTAAAATACTTAAAATACTGTAGCGGTATATATAGTAGTTTTAGTTTCGAGTTTATTAGTCTTAGATAAGTCTGTTATAAAGGAATTAATAAAAGTTACTATAAAAGAGATTTAAAAACTTTTACCTTTAATACTTAAGGACTTTATTAATATAACGTTAATAAAAACGGTAAAAAAGTTTTTGCTATATTAAGATATTAATTATACTATCGACTTTAAGCCTAGCTTAGTAATCTTATATAGCGGGATTATCCTTTACTTAATATAAAAGCTTTAAGCCTAAAAAGAAACAATTAATAAGCTTTTATCTAAAAAATAAATCCGTAAATTGTAGAGTTTAGCCACGTTAAGAGTTATAATAATAGTAAAAACAGATAGATCCCTCTGTATATATATTAACTATCGCTAGATTAATGTTATTATTATTAAAAATTAATATTTAATTTTATTAATTAGTAAAATTATTAAACGGATTTAAGGCGTTAAAGTTTTCTTTAAAATTAATATTAAAAACGTTTACTATTAAATTTAAATTAAAGAGGGAGACGAGTAAAAGACTTTTTTTTAAACTTAATACGGATATTATAAATATTTAGTTATACCGTTTAGACTAACTAATACGCCCGTAACTTTTTAAAGCTATATCTATTAAGCGTTATAAAGATACCTTAACTTATTTTACGTAGTATACTTAAATAATATCTTAATTTACTTAAAAAATAAAAAGGAGTATAGGGAGTATCTATAAAAGATCTTTTAACACCTCCGAAAAATATAGCTGTTTATAAACCCTAAAAAATATAAATTTTATATAACTAAAGTTATATTTTTAAAATTTGTATTAACTATGTAAAGAGTTATAATAAATCTTAAAAGAGTTAATACTATAACGACTTAGCTAGTTCTAACTACTTATTATAATATTTAATCCTTTCTTAGTTTTTACAACTTTTACTAACATTTTATTTTTAGTTTTACTTTAATTATAACTCCCTTTATTAACCTATTAAAAGGAATAATAAAAAGTTAAAAACTAAGACAGGCCCCTATAAGGCCTATAAAACTAAAAGCTTTTAAAAAATTAAAAAAAGCCTTTTTAATAGCCTTTATCTTAAGATACTTTAACCTTAAACAGAAAATCTAACTAAAAACAAATACGTTTAAATTTATAATAACAAAGATTTTATCCCAGCTGTTTAAGGACAATATATAGTATCTAGTAGCCTTTTAGTCTTAAAAGTTTTAAAGACTAAAGCTTTATTATAGCACTTTAGATTAAGAGTTAATAGTAATTATTATATTATTTAAAAAATAGCGTTACTATTTTAATAGTATTAATAAACTAATTAAAGTAATTATAGACTACGTTAACCTTAAAATGTTTATAAAACAAACAAAATTTAACGACCAACAAACACGTTAATATATATTCCTTAGTCTGTTTAACTTTATTATTAAGTATAGATTTAGGCCTTTAAATTTAATAGACAGACCCTTTTAAAGAGCCGATTATAATAAAAGGGAACCCGATATTACTAATTAAAGGTCTAGACTAGAATTTTAAATTTAGTAGGCTATGCTTAATAAAGAATATTAAAATAACACTATTTAGGCCGTTATTACAGCCGTATCCGGCTAGTGTTAAGGAATCGGTTATAAGAAATAGTAAGCCGGCTGCCTGGTGTAATAAGTACTGTTATTTAACAATACTTAAGATTTAGTTATAGTAAAAAATTTTATATAATAATTAATAAAATTAGACTATTTTTTACGCGACGAGATCCGGCGGCTATAACTTATAGATCCGTAATACAACGAAGTAGTAAAGTAAAAAAGAATAATAATTAAACGGAATAGCTTATTAAAAGTTAAAGGTTGTATTTAGATTCTGTAAAAGTAATCTTTATAGGATAAGTTAGTAAAGATTTATTATAACTACCTAGTAGCTAGGTATTTTAAGATTAAAAAAACTATTAATCTATTATAACAGAAGTTCTTTTAAGAAACTCTTACTTGCGAAGTTAAAAAGTATGTTTTAACTTATATAAGTTACTAGACAATTAAGCTTAAAAGGTATAAGTTATACGGATTGTTTTAGTTATTATTAATGCTTAATAAACCTTTTAAAGAACTCTTTATAAATTTTATTATAGGTTTACCATTAATAAAATACTATAAAGTAGATATTGATATAATTTTTATTATAGTAGATTAATTTAATAAAATAGTATAGTTTGTTTTATGTATAATAATAATAATAGTAGTACAGCTAGCTAATACCTTGTATATAAAAGTGTTTTTACGTTAAAGAATCCTTAATAATATTATATTAGATTACGGTATAGTTTTTATTAATAATTTTTAAGCCGTTATATACGTTTATTTTTAAATCCGTAAACACTTATTTATTACTTTTTACCTATAGACAAATAGCTAAACAGAACGTATAAATTAGTTTTTAAAACAGTATTTTTATTTATTTACTATTACTACGGATAAGTTGTAGGCCTACGTATTAAAGACCACGGAATTTACGGTTAATAATTCCTTTAATAGCTTAATAAGATATACCCTGTTTTAGTTAGTTATTAAAGTTACTTATAATCTGTTTATAAGTACTAAAGACAGCACTATAAAAGGGAGGATCCTTACTGTAGACAAAATATTTAAAAAATTATATAATATAAAATGTATAATGGTATAAAACTTAATATATGTATAAAAAACTATAAAGTAAAATATAAATAAAAACTGTAAGCTAATAAAGTTTATTAAAGGAAATCTTATTCTTTTATTTACCCGTAACCTTAAATTTACCTTTTTAACTAAATTAATTTTTAAATTTATAGAACTTTTCCGTGTTTTAAAATAAATTAAATAGTAGGCCTATAAATTAACTTTATTAAAGAAGTATAAGCGATACTATAACGTATTCTTTATATTTCTGTTAAAAGTATAATATAACAAGCGTAATACGTTAATAAATTATTTTTTTATACCGGATTTTAATAATAAACTAAATATATAAAAAGTAAAAGAACTGACAGTAGGTTATAAGTTTAAAATAATAACAGTATTAATACTTAGCTACGTGTAGGTGGTTAATTATTAAAGAGTAACGATTTAGCTAAGCGTAACGTTATATTAAGTTAAGGCCTACGTATTAAAGGCTTATAAAAATAATATTTAAAAGGCTTAAAGTTAGTTAACGTTAACGGTATATGTTGTTAACTAAGTAACGGTAAGTTAAACAGTCTATAAAGTTATAGCGGCAGCTAAGGCTAATACTTAACTTAATAATAGTTTATAGTTACTGTTTTACGTCGACTATATAGTAAAAGTGTTAGTAATAAGTTAGTTTTAAAAAAGAAAAAGGCTAAATATACAAGTAATAAAAAATGTTATATTTACTAGGCGGCTTTATTTACGTTTAAAGATAAGTATAAAGCTATCGTCGCTTTTAAAACGCTATAAAGTCGGGCTAAAGGATTTAATAAGTATAGTTAAAGGTTAAAATAAAAAGATTAAAAACAGTATAATAAATTAAAACAGTTAAGTTAAGTACGCGGTAAATATAATAGCTTAAACGTCTTTTACTATAAGGTATTTTTAAACTTATACTAAGTAGCTTTTATAATAATTTAAGTAAGTAAAATAGCCCGGTATAATAATATAGTCGGGGTTTTTATAGTTACCGCTATACTTACTATAACACGGCAAGTTTATATAGTAGTGTAAAAGGTGTTTAAATTAGTAATAATTATAATAATAAGTAGTATAAGCGGTAGATATAAAGGGTTTATAGTTGTAAAGAGTTACCTTTTATATTAAACTATTACGGTAAAAACAGTTAACCGTAAAGTAGTTTAATAAGCTAATAATAAAGGTGCCGTATATATAGTCTAGTTTAAAGTTTATATAAACTTATACAACCTAAAGGTAAACAGCTTAAATTTTAAAGAGTAGTAAGGTCTTAACACTATTAATATTATAACGTAAAACTTTTTTAATAAAAATAAAGTAAAAGTATTAATAAAAAGAAACGTTAAGGCTAAAGGTAGCCTTAATTTAGCTAATATAAATAATATATACGTTAGTATAGCCTATAAAATAAATAACAATATTACCGCTAAGTAAGCGGTAGCAGTTAATAACGTCTTTAACTATAAAGAGGGCTTTATTAACAGTAGCAACAATTTCTTTATAAGTACAGTTTTAAAAAAAAGGATTAACGTTATTTAAGGTAATAGTAATTTTATAAATAGTATAAGTTACCTTTACTACTATAATTATTAAAGTATAAGTTATAATAAAAGTAAATAAAGCTAACGTACTAACGTAACTAAACGTAACTAAAGCGATATATAAGTTAACAATAGCTTTTATAATTTTAATAATATTAATTATAATAAGCTTAAACATAGTAAACTTGTTACAAAGAATTAAAAAAAGTACGTTTTTATCTTCTTTTAAAACCTAGCAAAATATTTTTTAAATAGTAAATTAAACGGTAGCGTTAAATAAAGCGGCGATATTAATAAAAACTAGCATCAACTACAACGCGCCTATAACATAACAGGAATCCGCTAAGAGGCTACTACTAAACGCGCCGTACGTCGAGCCATTGTTAGCCGGAGCTATAACAAGCGACAAGAGAGCGATACGATGTCGTTTCGAGATAATTTTTGATGCGCGCGACAACGTAAGGGTGTCGTTACGATTGTTACGAAGTTTTTCTTTTTTTTAAATAAATATATAAATTAATACGTGCAGTAAATATAAAGTTACTATTATAATATTAAAAAGTTTTTTTATTTTATTATTATAAAAATAATTAAACTTTATATTACATATAATATATAAACATAAAATAAATAAATAAATATATTTTTATATAAGGTTATAAAAAAACAACTTAAATAAAAACTTAATAGTATTAAACTAGTAATAAAACTAAGGGTATTATAACAAGATAAAAAAACAACCCCCCCCCCTTAAAGATAAAAAAAAAAGGAGAGTTATATTATAAGGGGACAAGAGAGTAAAGCTTTAAAGGTAAAGTATGCTAGTCATATTCTCATGATATCTGTCGATGTATCCTATTACCCAAAACGCCGCACAACGCGTAAGATTCAAAGGAAAACGAATTTAAAAAAAACAAAGAAAAGTATAGATCAAAATATAGCAAAACACCATACTCCTATCCGATAAAACAAATAAAAGCCTGGCCATTCTCAACAGGCCATAGACCCGTGAAAGGCTGGGCAATACTTACGCATTGTCTGTTGCGCGGCTGCAAGCCTGCTGGAGTTTATATAATATGTTAACTGTCGAGGGCCGAAGGTGGCAAAGAAAAGTGAGTGATGCGAGCACGCATAGCACGCATAGCAGGCACAAGGCCATATACATTTCAACTGCTGGCGTGCACGCGCGGGGAGTGATAGGAGTAAGAAATGTCGTCCTTTGAAAACTTTTTTGACTGAGTCACATGCTCATGTTGAAAGTCTGTTGATGTCTTGATCTTGCTGAACGAGGGACCTCTCGGCGGTGTGCTCATCGACGGGATGTGGTCATTGTAGTATGGATCATCCAAGGAATAGTATGCACCCTGGGAGGGGTATGCACGGTGGGATGACGACGAAGTGAACTGTGGCGCCTGTGACGAGCGTCGGGCCATAGACCGACGGGGTGCGTCAACGGAGTCGTGGGCGTCGAAAGAGCCCCTGCGACGGTGCTCGCTTCTAGTCTTGGAGGACAGGCGACCGGGGTCCAGAGGGGAGACATGGAGATAGTCCATGGTGCTGGCGCGTGCAAGGCCAGGGACGGTGGCAGGAAACGCGTTGGGGGGGTGCATGGTGCCCAATGGGGAGGTATAGGATTTGTTGAGGCGTGGCGGGGTGTCTGTGGCGAGGCGGGTGCGGGTTTTCTTCTCGTCATGGGAAGTGCGACGGGACCGGGCCGACTCGCCGGGCGATGCATGCCAGTTGTTCGGGTCGGGGTAGTTTGGGTTACGAGAGGCGTCGTGGGCGAGGTAGGAGGGCGCGGAGGCGGCAGCAGCGGCGGCGGCCGAGCGTCGTTTGCTGTATATGTAGTCGGCGGCAAATTGTATCTTGTCCTGCGTCTCGTCGATATGGGTGTAGTCCCTGGGATCTCTTGCCGATGATCTGCTCCGGCGCTGACCCTCAAAGGGAACAGATGCTGACTTCATTTTGCGGAAGCGGCGTGTGTCATCATCCGAGTCGGCATGGGGCTCGACATACGCGGTGGCCCGTTTACTGTGAAGCTTGTCGTCTTGATCATGCCGACGGGCGCGGGTGCGATCCTTGTCACGTTTTTCGTTCTCACGCTTGCGGTCTTTCTTGTCGTCCTTTTCGCGCTCGGAGCGGGAGCGCCGATCACGATCACGCTCGTGGTCGCGATCGCGGTCGCGGCGGTCCCTTTCACGGTCACGGCCCCCCGTCGTCCCAGCCCAGTCGTACATGTCATCCAAGTCGTCTCGCCGGTGGCGACGGTCGTCTCTCGCAAAGTCGTCGCGCGCCTTGTCGTAGCTGGAAGAGTGGCGTGTGTGGCGGCTGTCGTCGAAGCTGGGGGCTGCTTTGGGCCGGACGGGGATTTCGCGGTCCCACGAGGAAGCGAAGTGGTGGGCTGTGCCACCGTACGAAGAAGGAAAGGGTGTGCGGGACGACTGTGCGGTTCTATAGGACGAGGATGGCTGGTCGGCATAGGGTGACGCGGATGTTCTGGGTGACGAGCGCGGGGCGCCGGAACGGCCGGTGCCGCGCGAGGTCTCGTCGCGAAGTTTGGTAAAAAGGGCATTGTCGTCATAGTCGCGGCGTTTCTTGTCGTCGCTGAGGATCTCGTATGCTTCCTGGACACGCTGGAACTCGTCCTGCTTGGCAGCCTTGAGAGTAGGGTCCTGGACCTTGTCCGGGTGGCATTTGAGCACGAGCTTGCGGTAGGCGGTTTTGATGGCAGAAGAGTCGGCGTCCCGGGCGACGCCGAGAGCTCGGTAGGGGTCGGGCGTGGACATGTTGCCGATGCTCCGAAGAGTTTGGTGATGGTTGTCCCCAGGGACGGCTTGTGGCAGGTGAGATCTGTTAAAAGATTAAGGGATCGAGAGATAGAGAATGAGGAAAGCCGATGGAATAAGGATATGTTCTGTGATGTTGTATTCGATCAATGAGCGGCAAGATGAAGCAGTTTCGGGTTCTGAAAGACGAGAGAGCCGAATGAGATGTTGATGCCGAGAAAGAAAGAGAAAGAGAGAAAGAGACGTGAACGATAACCGAGAGCTATGAGTGGAGAAGAGTAACGAGTCGACGACCAGAAGACGAGTAAAGAGGGGTGAAGTTTCGCATAGACGCCAAGGCGAGAGAAAGGAGACGAAGAGAAAGAGGGGGTGAGAGAGACAATGGGGACAAAGGGGGGAGATGCAAGAGAGACACAAGGAACACAGGCGAGGAGACAAGAGGACAATAAGGCGGAGAGGGAGAGAGGGGACGAGACAGAAACGAGGGAAAGCAGAGACAAACAGACAGAATGGGTAAAAAAGACAACAAGGACAACAATAACAAAGATAAACAATGGCTCGAGATGATGGAAGTGGTCGAAATGGCCGAGATGGCGCAGATGGCAAAAAACAAACAAGACAAGACAGAAGCAGCTGGAAGAAACGCGGCAGGGTCGTTTGTAGTGCGCAGGCGATATGCAGTTGATGGCGGGAGAGTGAGAGATGGAGAGCGGAGGGATGTGATGGCCGCCGACAGAGTCGAACGGGCTTTGAGGCTGTTGCCGTCAACAAGAGCAGAAGAGCAGAAAGCAGAAGAGCAGAGGCGGGGAAGGAGCAGAGATGGCGCACACGCCGCAGGCGAGAGAGAAAGCTGGGGCGGTGCGGATCTATCTGGCAGGTATAAACATGTATCACTGTCTCATACAGTACATGTACAGCCTGCTACCTCTCCTGTGCAGACGGGAGTAGGGGATGGTTTGTAGCAAAAGCCTGCCTGTGGCCGACGGAAGGCGCGATGTGCATCAGCAGCGGCAGGAGCGACCTTGGTGCTTCATCACTGCATTGGCTGCGGACCGCATGCATGGGCCACAGGCACATACGCCACCCACCGGATGTGACGAATGCGCGCGGGAGGGAAGGAGCGAGTGGCGGTGAGTTGACTGTGTGGAATTATGGGGCGTCCACAAGCCGGGCCAGGAGTCGGGCCAAGAGTGGCCCAGGAGGCCTGCTGATGGAGAGAGCGCGCTGCAGTGGACGACGAGTCCCAAGGCGAAAAGGCAAGCGCTGCGGGGTTGGGCGGTGGGGAGGGCGGGAGCCTGAAGAGGCGGGAAGGAGGAGAAGAAAATGGAAAGGGAAGGAGCGCGACAGTTCGGGTAAGATGCGTGAGGGAAAGGAGGAGAAAACAGGAAAGTGCGACCAGTACTGTCCAAAATAGGAGGTAGGGACTCTGTACAAACAACACGTATATCTTATACTACGTCAGTGAGGCAAAAAAACGAGAGCAAAAACAAACAAAAAAGAACAAGAAGAGGAAGGAACGAGAAAGGACGAGAGATCTGTAGTGAAAAACAAAAGGAGTGAGCAGGTGATGATATACGCGGGAAATGGCAGGAGCACTGCGAAATGGGTGCACGCAAAATGTCCATGGTACAAAGCACACGTACTTTTATCTTACCCCAAGGCACCGGCCAAAATTAGGCAGGAACGGCTGCCAACGGCCATGTGGTAGCCAATAACGTGCAAGTACAGAGTACCTGCATGGAGGAGGCGATACACTGGCAGAGAATGTAACAGGTACCTCCTAGGTAATAACTAGTGCGTCCCGGGTCATAATCAGACCCGTGCCCAGCGCCCAGCAGAGTAAAATGCACGCGGTTTCCACGGGCATCCCTGGCATTCTCCCATGCAGCGTCATCGTACATGTATATGTAAGTACATGCTCGCAAGGAGTAAGATGTATTCTACGTGCCTATTATTTCGTACATACATATCTACCCACCCATAGGTAGGTCATAAGTCTCGCTGTGGCCGTCGCATGTAACCTACCGGCCCTGCTTACGAGCGCCCTGCATGGAACACCCTTCTATAGGCGTCTTCCATACAGCTACAAAGTATTCAAGATACAGGGCGCGTCTTCTTGCTTTGGTACGCAGGTAGGCGTCCCCACATCCCGCCGTGGCGACCGGCGACGTGGCTTGCTCCCATCCCTATCCAAGCTGGGCGTCGATCTTGCCTTGCCCCTTCTCTTGCCTTTCATCTTCCTTTACCTCGCGCTACCCAACCCAGTATGCTCCCACTATCCAATCGTAGGCCATCACAGAATCGCGGCCCGGTTGATCGCCAATTGCCAGATGCCTCGATATCCGTCGCCTATGGCACTATGGCACTATTGCACGTCTCATTGCCTTCGCTGCCACACGGCCTATTCCACCATGTTGCCCATGATTCCCATAATTCCACGAATTCATGTCTCATCCATGGGCTTGCCTTTTTCGCGTGTTTGGCGGGCAGACACATGACAGTCATGCTTGCCTCCCCCAATCCGCCTCTCGCCTCACACTCCGGAGGCTGAAGCTGACCACACGGGCAGGTCAATGTCCACCACAATCGGCTTGTGAAAACGTTTACCGCCGACATGCGGATAGTCGGACGCCGTCACGGCACAGTTTACGATGCATGTCTCGCTGTGATCGCCTGCCGCAGAACGTTCCCCGTTGCCGCGTCTCGTCAGATTGACCAGAGACATCTTGTTGTTGGACGCGCCTGCTCCGGGATCATCCCATCGTTGCACGCTGCAGACAACGTCTCCTTGCTGTTGTCTCTGTCGCCTCTGTCGGTCTTGTTGGTCTTGTCTTTCTTGTCGTTCTTGTCGTTGCTGTTGTTGCGACGTGTCTTGCTGGTCCTCGGCCCTGTAGCGAACTCTCCAAGTGACTTGATCTGCCCCGCGCCCTGCGTGCACATGGCCGCATATTGCCAGCTGTGGCCGTACGCGCTCGAGAGCCTGTAGCAGGCCCTGGCAGCCCTGGCGACAACGCTGCCTTCCATCAGCAGCAGGCTTGCCAGATATATCACTAGACATATCACCAGACATATCACTAGACTTATTGCCAGAGATATCGCCGTGATGCAGCGGTGGTGTGTGCGTGACGACAATGTCAGCATCTTCTGGTATCGCATCCCAGATAGTTTCCGCCACTGGCTGGCCCAGATCCGTCGCCGTCTCGGCAGTAACGGTCATTCTCGTATCGGGGCTGCTTTGCACTCCGCCAGCATGGCTGTCGGCGCCCTCGCCCTCGCCCCAGGGCCGATAGCCAAAGGCCCAAGTGCCGTCGCGCGGGCTGTACGGCGAGGCGAACACGGTGAACAGCGTGTGCGGGCCGTCGGGTCGCGTCAGCCTGACGACGGCCGTGCTGTGGCACAGATAGGTAATGGACCGGCTGCTGGACAGCAGTGCACGACAGGCCTCAGACGACTGTGGCGTCTGGTTGTGGAAGCGCCCGCCATGCTGTGCATAAAAGGCGGCATCGAGAGTGACGTCGTGGTTGCCTTGAGGGGGAGACGATGAGATGTAGTGAGTAACGAGATGTACAAGACCGGGCAAATCAAAACGACAGGCAGCATTTAACAAAGAAGAAGACAACAAGACTCTGGGGATGATCTCTCCGGGTCCTCCGCCCTCAAAACTCACCGGCCACGACAATCTTGCACTCAAAATCGGCTCGCTCCAGCCATGCCACCGCCTTCGTCAGCTCGGCAAGGCTTCCCTGGTTCGTCAAGTCGCCGGCATGCACCAGCACATCGCCACGTGGTAGTTTGACGGTACTGTTGTGCGTGTCCGAGATGCACACAATGCGCGTCCGCCGATGCGTGGGTGCCGCTGCTGCTGCCGCTGCTGCTGCTGCCACCGGGGTCATGGCCACGACGTCAAGGGTGGTCTTCACATTCGCAGCGTGTTTCAATGTCTCGCAGTGTTTCGTCTTGTGTCGCGTGTTTTGTCGCCACCTCTTTTTGCTGCTGGAGATTATAAGGAGGACAGTGGGGGTGAAGGGAAGGGGCAATGGGTTCCAGGACAGGGGTTCTTTCTGGTCTTTCTGGTCTTTTTGCTCTTTCCTTGACTTGTGCCCTAGCGTTTTGGCACTGAAAGCCCGTGCCTCCAACTGTCTCCTTTGCTAGTACCTTTTTGGTTTGTCTCTAGCGCTGTGCTAGTGCCCACAGTTTGGGGCAAGTGCCATCGCGCGCCCGATAGCGCCTCGTCGCGTCGGATAGGCACGTCCCTCGGAGAGGCGCCAATCACTTAGTCTCTCTTTTGTGGCGAGCGTCGTGTCAAAATGAAAGAGAGAAAAAGAAGTGACATCTCTGTCCGACTATTTCGGTACTTGTGCTTCGCAATGGCCTGTCAACTTTCTTTTGTATCTGTCTACGAGTAGCTATTCTGATCGATTCTCACGCCGTACTCCCGTGCCCCGTTGTAACTGATGTGGGGTTGTATCTCCCCGTTGCCCAGAAAATGGATTATCTAAGCCGTCCAATGTACTTTGTAGAGTACATTAGAAATGTACCCCGTTTTACCGAGATGGACGTTGCGAGCGAAAATGCTTTGTTCCTGCCTTGGAGGCCATAAGGTGTAAAAGATGTTTGCAACGTTGTTCCCGCGCTATTATCGTGTATTTGTGCAAATTTGCTGCGGCCTTTCGGCTTGTGCAGATTTGCTGCGGCCTTTTGGCGCGCATTTTTATTCTAATATCTTTCACTGCGGGAAAGTCTCTCTTCTTTGGTATTTCATATTTTTAGGTTTGGTTTTGCTTTTGGTCTCTGGTTTTTTCTGGGTTTCCTCGGTTTAGATTGTTGTTTCCCTTTTCGTGCCCTCTCTTATCGTTCTTTTCCAATTTTCCGATTCCCTTTCCCATTGCCATCCAAACCAAAAAAAAGCACCAAAATGTGGCTTCACCGGGCCGCCGTTTTCTTGGCCGCCACCGCGCACGCCATGACCGGCCTTGCTGCCTCGGCCTCAGCCTCGGCCACTGAGTTTACCGTACCCCCTATCCTGGCCTCGCTGACGACCTCCTCGCCGCCGGAGCCGCCGTCGCGCACGGCCTTCCCCGATGAGACCTTCCTCGACGAGCCTGTTGCTCTGGAATTTGACCTCATCTTCCCCCGCAACGAGACTTACGCATCCCCGGTGTCTGTCTTCCCCATTGTCTTTGCCCTCCAGAACCCCAAGTCGCTGCCGTTCGTCTCCTATGACTTTGATGTCGAAATGCGGCTCGGCGGCGGCGGCATCACCCCCTTCTTCGATAAGCCTTTTGACAACTACACCACGCCAGACAACAAGACGATGTACATCTACAGCTGGGTCACCAACTTTGGCACCAGCAACAACGGCACCAGCCCTCTGGACGAGTATGTCTTTTCCTGGACAATGAGTTTGGATGGCTGTGCCGAGGTGTTCCAGAATCAAAATAACATCCCCTACTTCGGCACGACGGGCCTCAACTTTGCCGTCGCCAAGGAGGGCAACGGAGGCGCCGCGGCTGACCTGGTCCTGCCGTCGGGTATCAGCTGTGACAGCCTCAGCAACCTTGTCGTCAACGTCACCGGCACGCGCACGGAGCTTGACGATGACGGCGGCTTTACCACCTGCCCCGTTATTACCCAGAGGCCCACCCCTTCTGGCAACCCTTGCTCTGCCACCATTGACCGCACGGCGGCTGCCAGCATCTCAGCTGCTATAACCTCGACGCTGTGTGACACCCTAGACGGCCTCGTTACCCCCGTTATCAGCTGCCCCCCGAGCCTCAAGAGCGGTGCTCCCTTGGGTTTCTCGGCAAGTCTATACGCTCTGACGGCTACTGTCGTTGCTTTCTTCGTCGGCACGGCTGTCCTATAAACGGTCTCCTTCACTTTTCTTGGTCCTGGACCTGATGTCTTTCCAACTGTGAGATGAAATTTAGAATTGGGGGTTTCGGTGTCTTTGGGGTAACGGTATCATTATGATCTTTTTTATCATTTGAATTCGCTGGTATTTCTTGTTTTTTTTTCGTTTTCGATATAGAACCATAATATTACCGCGAGTAGCTAGAAGTCACGAGAGATACTATACAATGTAAAATGGCACCAAAATATATATCCTTACACTCACGGATCCCCTATTCCCAATGTTCCAAAGAAAGTAGAATATCAATAAAATTCAATACCACCAGGCTCCCAATAATTACAACGTACGATGTACATAGTATATGCATTTCGAACAAACGCGGGTGTGATATCACGAATGATACATTGTCATGGTATACAGTGCGCCAAAGCAGCCAAAAGAAAAAAAGAAATTTGGAAGCATTGATGAGAGAGAAAGCGAGAAAGGGAGATCAGTGTAATGGGGCACACAGTACGGAGTAAGATACCTACGAGTACGAACATCTTGCAGGCATATACATAGTGTACTAGGTACCGACCAGGTACAGTTATCGCCGGCCATCCAAATTACATAAGCAGAAAAGAACACTCCGTACGATGCATGTTTGAAACACCAGCCACAGCCACGGTGTAGATTGAGGAGACAAGAAACGAGCCTGTGGCCTGTTCATGCACGATACAGAGTGTAACATGAGGTGCAAGTTCATGGGAAGCCCGCACGAAGTATCCTCCATGTGAGATACACGTCGGGTACATCGTATGCCGGCAGAGCCATCTTAATACATTATGAGGGCGCCGGGGCGCGTTGCATGTCCAGCATATCCAAGAAAGGATTGTCCTGCAAGTATGGTATTGTGTGGAGGTAGCGTGTTGAAAGAAAGCAGAAGCAAAGCAA